>CAIGRK010273901.1:0-10948 GCA_903798315.1 Fraxinus greggii | reverse complement strand
TTTTTTAAATATATATAAATTGTTTTAGGTTTTAACGTGTAGTAAAATAAAAATAAAAAAAAATTTAGGAGAGCGGCGAGCCGAGTTGGCCCAAAATACCAAGAGCCACGAGCTCGGCTCGTCTCGTGCGAGCATGGGCCGGGCCGGCTCGGCTCGGCCCATTGCCACCTCTAAATTACCAGAAGTGCAACAAACCACTCACACAAGAGTGGAGCCCGCACATTTTTTGCTTTTTAAAATACACGATGGGACCNTTGTAAAGAATTTTTTAAATATATATAAATTGTTTTAGGTTTTAACGTGTAGTAAAATAAAAATAAAAAAAAATTTAGGAGAGCGGCGAGCCGAGTTGGCCCAAAATACCAAGAGCCACGAGCTCGGCTCGTCTCGTGCGAGCATGGGCCGGGCCGGCTCGGCTCGGCCCATTGCCACCTCTAAATTACCAGAAGTGCAACAAACCACTCACACAAGAGTGGAGCCCGCACATTTTTTGCTTTTTAAAATACACGATGGGACCCACATTTGTCTCTTTTCTGGTGAAATTCTGGCCATTTTTTTCTGTACAAATGGTTTTAGTTTACTTAATTATAAATTCATAGAAACGAGCAGCAAACAAGTGTATATCATCTATGGATCCCTCAAAATGTATAGATAAAAGTGACTTCAATATTTATAAACCGTATATAAACATGAGCCAAACACATGCTAGTGTGCATAGGAAAAGGTCCCAATGGATGAAACAGCCCATTAATGATACTCGAGTCTGTGTCCAATAATAGAGACGGTGTGTTGGTAAGCCAAGTGATACCTCTTTACAATCACACACTTCAAGTCACGTTAAAGGATGAGGCCATATTGACCATTGCCCGTTTGACGTACTTTTGCTTTTCTTTTTGCTTCTTATATAAGAGTTTTTGAAAAATATCATCTTAATTTTTTTTGCTTGAACTAATTTTTAAAAGGGTAATGTTATTTATCTTCAAGGTGATGATGATGATGAAATATCAATAATGTGACAACTCATTATCCCTCACATTTCTCTCTCTCTCGTCCCTCTCTCTCATAAAAAAAGAACTATCTAATCACATCATTCTACATAGACCGTCATATCACCGATATTCTATCATCACAATGATAAATTGTATTATTCTTTTTAAAATCACTTTCTATTCCAGAAGTACTTTTAGAGAAAGTTACATTGGAATAACTTCCTCTAACAGGCTTTCTAACTACCAGAAGCACTTTAATAAAATTAGATAAATGGGCCCAATAGGAGCTTTACAAAAGCTCCTTTTTGACTTTGCAAAAGTTATACCAAATGAGCCATTAACTATATTTTCTCAGCACTCAAAAAATTTAAAGCCACGGTATTCCCCTAACAAAATTCTGTCTACCTTGATTCGGTGATTCTTGTAATAGAATGTAAAAACTAGCGACTATTAAAAATAGATTCTGGGCGCGAGGGGGACACAAATGCTGGAAGAAAACGCTCCCAAGCATTCAGATCTGCAACACATTCCAAGTAGAAGAGGCATCTTATTCTTATACAGATTAAAATAACAGAAAGTTTTCCTTAAATATGCATAAATTCTCAATTTTTCTTATTTTTTTTTTTGACTGTCATTCAGATGATGCACCATCCCAAAATTTCCGAACTGATGATGGGAAAAGTACAAAAAACTGCTATGCTATTACAAAAATTAAAACAGAATCAAACTGATCACGAGATTGTTACACAACCGTATTTCCCCTCTACTTCTTTTCCCATTCCTTCTCAATGGCTCGGGGAATTTTCCTCATTGCTCTTAGTTTTGCCCCGCAGCATATCTGAAAAACCACCCCTTATAATCCGCCTAAATCTGTCTTCAACTACGGGCTGTGGAGCAGGCTTCGGGGACTCGATTGTCTCTGGTGGTAACGCTCCTAGTTCGTCACTTTCCTTTCTCCCCAGAAACCCACTTTCACCAAAGAAATTGGTAACAGATGATGCAAGCCCAATGTGAGCACCCATCACCTTACTAATAGTATCAAATGTTCCACCTGATCTTTCCCTCAATATTATTTCTAGAGCTTCCTTGTGTGCTGGATCGAGAGCATCAGAGTCTTTCAATAGATTCTGTATTGCTGGTAAGAGGAAATCCCTAACACAGGAAGAAGAAAGGTCTGCAGAAAGAAACAAACTCAATAAGCACCAACAGAGTCCAACCGCCAAAAAGTGTACGCAGCAATAAAAGATTTCAGAAAGAAGCAAACCTGTTGCATCAAGAGCACGAATGGATTCACAAAAAGCATTTGCTCTTTCCCTCCGGCGCAATAAATCATTTGAAGGGGTTGGTGACGCCGTAAATTGAAAAATCTTGGACAAGAGATGTACGCACAGTTAAAGAAACAAATACTTCACTAGTAGGAATATAAATGAAAGAAGTGTATTCCTAATTGGTGAAATAACAACCCAAATGGAAACAAATAAGAACCACCAATAAAAAGGTTCAAGGATATATTCTTGAAGCCTATCTGTTGTATGTGGTACAGCCAAAGCCAGTGCACGAACCACAGCAATGGTAGCTTCAACTGATCCATCTTCAAGAAAAGCATCCATTTGAATCCGTATCTTGTCAACAATCTAGCAGAAAACATTTTTCAGTCAACTGATATATAAAAGCTCCACCCAGTCAGCAAAACCTTGATTCTAAATGTACATACCATGTCACTTTTAAAATGCTGTGCTACAGCTCCAAAAGCATCGATGCTGGCATATTTTACATTTAGGTTTTGATCAGAACCAAGAGTTACAAGAGCAGGCAATACATGAGTTGAGGCAACCTTTGCATCTATATATGGCACCTAAGAGACCAAGAAATCACAGTATTAAAAGCAATCATAAATTTGAAGGGAAATGACTGATATTTAAAAATAAAAAGGACTCACGATGACTTTCAAAAAATGGGCTGCACTGATTTTCAAATTCATGTCAGAACTCACAACCAATTCCCAAAGGATGTTAAATATCATACTGTGATGTTCTTCAAAGATGCTGCATCGTGGAAATACTACAAGTTAATACACGAATAATGTGATGACATAGTTTCAATGATTTGAAAAATAATCCGACTACACCAACCAAATAAAGCGGACAGAATTGACAATCTCTTGCTTTGCTGGCTGACCTTCCAATCCAGAACTTCGAACCAACAGGTTCCTCAAGTACTGGGTCAATTCTTCGTGCTTGCTTGGGTGTCCTAGCACACCTACCAGCAGAATTGGTAGGACGCACATTGTAGCAAGTCTCTCGGCCACTAAAGTTTGGGGTCTCAACCCTGTCATGATGGAAGAAACAATGCCTATAAGATAGAGCTTTATTATTAAATACCAGTATTGGTAAATTTTCAGAAAACCATTGCCTCTTATTCTCGACTGCACAGTGGATGGGAAGAATTTGAAATCAGCATTTTCACCAACTGCTACCAAGAACACGGGAAGCATGATGTGTGTCAAATAAGATTCCCCAAACTGCTGAGCTATCGACAGCAAAATCTGCAGAAATTACCAAACCTTTAATATTTCAGAAAATAAGAAAGAAACACCACAGAGAAAAAGAAAATAAGGAGATGACATGAAAACAAATCACCGAAACAAAGTACCTTGGTAATTCTATTTCTTAAATTATCTTCCTTCAGGGGCAATAGAGAAGCCAACCGAATCAAATTGGGAAAACATTCAATATGCAGCCACTCAAAAGTAGGCCATTCCACAAATCCCCTGACCAAAAATTGTTAATGTATAAGCACCAACTGCAAACAATAAACACTGCTAATCCATAAAACGACACGTTTATATAGATGTTCATGTTAAAAGAGGCAGTAAGGAAGACCACTAGATAAGCTTACCCTGCATAGAGTTCAAGCAAAGACACGGTAAATGATATTCCTGTGGAATCTGCAACTTCTGATGAAAAGGGACAAGTCTTGACAGCTTTCTGGTGAACAAATGGAAGTAGTTCCACAAGCAAGCGCAAAAGAACATCAATGTTCCAACGTTCTCTTTCACCTAAAACACGAAGTTGTGATTCAACAGATCCTTCAACTCCTGAAAGAGGTGGACAACGCTGGAAGAAACATCATGTCAGATACATATTGTTCAAGAATTACTATAATTAGAGACTATACACCCATACCTGAGCAGAACCCAAGATATGAGAGAGTAAAACTTGTAGAACATGATCCAGCTCGCTTCCCCAATTTATTAGAGGAGGAACTAATTCTTTAATTGTAGTTTCAACAATTACACCAGATGGATCACAAACCAATTGAAACATCAACTCCTCAACCTATCAACAAACAAGAGAAAGGAATTGGAGAAACCTTTTTTTGTAAGTTATCATATTATGACCAGGGGAAAAGCTCCATTCCCTGGATCACGGAGCTTACATTGTATAGAATTCTGTCAAGTCAGATATCTTCTCCATGATTGCCTCGAAGCATATTTAGTGAGGCTGACCTTGAAATATTTGTCAGTATTGGGGAAGAGTGGCAACAACAGGGCCAGATTATGAGCAGCAGCCTCCCGAACCACTACAGCAGAGTCCTCAATGAGCTGTTGCACTATAGATAAGATGAGAGAATCACGAATCTCAGGCCGTACAAATTCTGCAAGCTCGCCACATGATTGAGCAACAAGCAGCCTACGTTCTTCATACATGTGATTGATCTACATGCAATTGAATCAGAAATCAGACTCTAGTCTTCGCTCCTAAAATAGAAGAAATGACAATGCCAGGAAAGTCACAATCAGTCTTACTTGTTCCCAACATTGGGGCAGCAATTCTGTTTCTGTTCTCAGCCGTCCGACGTTCTTGGCAAGAGTAACACAAGCCTTAAATTATCGAGAAAATTATTAGAAGATGTTGTTGCAAGAGATTAAATTCTATTTTTCAAATTATTAGAAGATGTTGTTGCAAGAGATTAAATTCTATTTTCTTCACTTTCAGAATCTTACATCCATTATAATTCGTCTCTGGTGCTCATCTGGACGCTTGATTAAGTTAAATAATGTATGGGTCAAAGAATCTCGCATGGCGCTATCTGGATGGCGCTCAATCGCACACATTATCAGAGGAAGAAGTTCCTACCATAGAAGAAAACCAATCAGATGCATGACAGCCACGAGTATAGAAGTGAATCAAGAGTCGCAGTGACCTTTAGTCCCAGCAAAAAGATATTTTTGGTAAACATACACCAAGATAGAGTGGCAAACCTCTCGATGTTGGATTAAAACATATGGTACAATTTTAGGCAATGCGTCCGAAAGTATCTGTACAGTTCCCAAACCCTGACAAGGAAATAGTAGTTGTAGATGTTAGTTTAAAGCGAAAATTGCTGGTAAATAGTCACAATTAGAATGTTCTGAAGCATGATAAGTTCTTCCAACCTTTTGAGCATTTGATTCAGTATCGAGATTTTCTGATTTCGAAAATAAGCCATCAGTTTCTGAGGGTGGTTTTCCATTGTGCTTGAGGAAATTTTCAGCTCCAAGAATTGTATTTTCGTCTGAAGAAGTTAATATCCCTCCTGGCACTTTCTCGGGTTTGCTGGTTGTGACATCAGACTTCCATTTCCCCATCACCTGAGTATTGTTGCCTAGTAAATCTGCCGACGAGGCATCAACTATAGATGGCAAAATATTATTTACTTGTGATTTATCAACCTCATCTACTGTCTCTTCACTCCCTTTCTCTTGCTTGATTGACTGTACAGATTCAGTAGACACGAGATGTTTGGCCTTCAATCTCTCTATTTCATTCTGAAGCAGTTTTATTTCTTCAGACTGGTTCTCTAAGGACCATGATTCTACCTGTGTGCAGTCACTTGTCAACAAATTCTGTCCTGAACAAGCTCCTTCAATTTGCATTTTTAGTGAAGTTATTTCAGCTCTACAACCATTTAGTTCTTTCATTTGACTCTCTAAAGTCTGCTTTAAATCCTGGACCTGAGATACATACAAGATACTTGTATAAAAATGAACATAACATGTGAAAACCTGATCCTGGAGAAATGTTAAAAGAAATTACCAGAATTTCTTTATCATTTATATCTTTTTGTAGCACCTCCAAGGATTTTTTCAATGCCGTGGCTCGTGCATCAGACATGCCCTTGCTTTTTAGCAAGGACAGGTTATCATTTTTCAGCCTATCATTTTCTTTCAGTAAAGGTTCAAGCATACCTACTCTCTCCTGCAGCATATGGCAGCCAGCAGCATGAACAATTTGTTGAATTTCACCCTTCACAAAAATGAATATGCTACTCGAACCTCTAAGCATTGAACAGTCCTCAGAAACTCAAAAGAGAAATATTTTCAAGCACTTATACTAAATAATATGTGATACGTCAAGTGCAGTTGCCACAACAGGATGTACTTCCGCACTCAACAATGAAACTGATCCCAAAATTAAGCACTTTTTGGGATTTCCCCTCTACATGAAGATTCAAAAACTGGGGAAAAAATACTAAAAAATAAGAAAGTGCAGAAGCCACATCAAGTTGCTCTAAGGATCAAGAATCTAATCTAAGTTAAAGAATCACTACCTGACAATCTTTTAAACCATTTTTATTCTCTAACGTAAGTCTAACTGCTTCAGAATTTTTTAATCCAGTGCACTAGAAATTTACAAAAAAAAGCATCCTGAATCTTAATATATACTAATATTACACGAAAGTCACTGTTCAAAATCATCTGAAATTTTGATGATTAGAACTCTGCAAGTTAAATTGAGCACCAAGAGTTGATGGCCAACTCCAAAATGAGTTAAACTAATCAGAAAGCAAAATCTGGAACCAAGTGGGAAAATCAAAATGATTAACCAAAACGCGGCAAAGACAAACTGTATCATTCGAGTCACAGATAATTAAATAGAACAGACTACAGCAGAAGTACAAAAAAAAGGGATGGCGGAAGTAGGATTGAATCTAATACTTTGGAGATGAGCACTAATTGCATCAAATTTATCAAATTGCATCAACTCATCTCTTATCGCTTCAAGCAAGAATGTAAAGTTCCCCTTTCCATGAATATTCAGTAAGTACCTCAGCAGCCTCTGTCGTTGATAACAGGTGCTTGTAGTAATAACGACGCAGTGCATCTGGAACACATGCAGATGAGTTTTTCCATGCATCCAGATTCTGATTAGTGGCCTGTTATGCAGGCAAAGAAAATACTACAACAGTTAAACAATATGTTCATGCGCACATGAAAAACAGTATGTTCACCCAAGACAACTATCTCATGAAAAACTTCTTAAAGAGAAAATTATCCAGACAATCAACTAATAAGATGCAGGTGCTCAGCTACTTTTGGATAATGAAGACCAACACCAGAAAAAGATCACACTGAACTGGCCACTTAACAGGGACTACAATATTCCCGAGGAACATACTCTATTTGACAGACTATTCTTCATTTGAAAGATGTTACTATAAAAGACAGAGCTTAAAATTCCAGTGTTGAATCAACGCTACTAAGATCAAGAAGCAAAAATTTCGGAAGGTCCATATTAAATCAAAGTAACGTCTTTCCATTTTCAGTGCTAGAGAGGAGAATGTATTTAGCTGATAGGTAAGAAATAATCGACTGGAACAGACAAGTTCTGTGGCAGGTTGTCCACATATGAACTGACAGATCATTAAGTTTTATTCACCAAATTTTTTCTCGACTTGCCTCTTATACAAAAGCACTTGTCTGCTATGTGAAACTTTTCAAATCCTATCATCAGATTATCAGAACTTGGAATCATATTTTCTCATTCAAAGTGCATAAGATGCTTCTGCTATAGCAAAGCAGCTTCTTATGAATAACATATTTTAGACACCAACTACTAGATAGGGCATGAGAGAGAGAGGGAGAGGGAGAGGGAGAGAGGGTGTGAGGGAGAAAGAGAATTAAATACAACAGATGGACTAAAGAGCAAAAAAGTAACTCAACTGCACCCAATAGAAATCAGAAGGAAATAACATGACTCTTTGCTTTAAGCACCTCTTCATAAAATGTCATGGCAGTCAAGCGGTATCCTGCTAAAAGTAAATATTCCTTCACTGCACAGTTCAGATCCTGTCGTTCAGTGTCCTTCAGGGGTCCCAAATCTGAGAAAGCAATGTCCTTCTGTGGTTGCAAATCTGGTTCATGATTTGCAGAAGCATCTACCTTCAACTCTGTGAAATAGATTTGGGCATATAAATACACAAAAAGAAAAAGAAAAAGAAAATCCCAATACTTGACAAGACTAGGCATGTGAAAGCCTACAAAAACTGATGTATTAGCAAAACCTAAAGAACATATAAAATGATCTCATATTGGGGAAAAGGCAGTCCGAAAGTCTCTCTTATCACCCCCCATCTATTAGATTTTAGAGAAAACATCTCGTAATTCACACAAAAACCTGTGAATGAGTAAAATACTAGCATGAGGAATACTGGTTTAAACAATAAGATACATTGTACAGTTTCAGTAAATTACCATTGGACTCATCCAAGCTGATCTCAATTTTCTTCTGCGTCTCAGTCCTGAGTTTAAGAATGTCTTCTTGAGCTAAACGAAGCTCATATTCACTGATTGCCAATTTTTCTTCTAGTGATTCTTTTTCTTCAAGTAGACTCTGGGGGTCCGCAACTGTTCCAACCAAACAATAAAAAAAGGAATGTTTTGGCAGTTGGTTACACATGATATCACACAAATCACAAAATTCAGAAATTTCAAACATGACGAATTATGAGATTTAATTTAGCAGCTAACAGTTGTACCATCAAACGTAAAGCGTCAACAACTACTATGCCACAAGATTTGAAATGTATAATGAAGCTGTGAAAATAATTTTGCCGCTTAAACCCACAAATTATGACTGAATCAATATTCAGTGAAGGGAATACTTGGCATCTTATGCAATTTTTAACTTTATCCTCATTTCAGTATTCCTGTGAAGCACAGACCCTCCATATAGGGAGGAGTGTCCATGTCTCACACGTGTATCCAATGCAAATGGGGTGCTATTTTTATATATTTTTAAATATCCAACACTTGAGAGATTCTTTAAGGAACTCATCGAGTCTAAATCATATGACTAATAAGGATATTGAGTTTTAAGTTGGTGGATTGCCACATCACACGTGCAACTGACTTTTAATATATTATTTGCAGATAAAATGCTAATGCTTTCCTCAAATTGTTTTCTCTCCTTCCCATTTATCATTACATCAAGTAGATAATTAAAAAAATTTGAAATGTTACAAGGATTAAAAGCCTTGAGCACATATATGAAAGCAGCAGAATTGCTGTCAGAACTCAATTTCAAGTCAAAAAATGTATTTTGCTTTTAGTTATAGGCTTAAAAATAGTATTTCTTGCTTAATTTCAGTAACGTAAAACCACATAGTAACACATTGGCATGCTCTATTAGGCTAAAGAATATGCTTCTAAGCATCTTGATAAAATACTAAAGAATACATTCTTCATGGTTCCAAATTTTCTTTATCAATCACGGTGGTTTCTCTCAATCCTTAATTCTGTAAGTTATGTGAGATTACTTAAATATGGTGATTGAACCATAACGTGACACTTTCCCTCATTTATTAATTGAATCTTTTCTTTGTCCTTTTCTTTTTCTGAGTCTTCAATCATCTTTTATGTGCCGTCAAAAGTTAAAGCTGGTTCAATATTAGTTTCATACACTGTAATACAAATCCTAACATATGAGATATGTCCAGCCTTCTTTATTTTCATGAAATTAATTACTATTAAGTAGTATCTATTAGTTGTCAGCTGAGCACCAGTGCAAATGCCGGAAACACTTGCACCACCAGTTTATCAATCTACACCGAAAACAATAAAGCAGTTAAATCTATCTACAATGTTGTTTAAATAAAAAATAGAGACAACAAGACATTCCGAAATTTTGGCATCAGACAAAACTAGTTGACTATTAAAGAAAATCACATTAACATAATCAAATCACACCACGAATTTTGTTTTACTATCAGAATGAGTCAGTGCTTGCGCAAACATGATTAAAAAAAACTAATAAAAACACACGGGGAGAGAGAGAGAGAGAGAGAGAGAGAGAGTGCAAATGTAAGATAGTATACCTCGAAGGGAGTTGAAGCGAGAGATCTGATCGGGAGGGAATTGAGATGGATCGGAAAAGTATTCCTTAAGGCGGATTGCCTGATCGTCGCGTCCATCGTCGAGCAGCTCGTGGAGAAGCTCGAACGCCGACAGCAAGTAATTTTCTTCCAGCAAGAAATTAACCACGCAATTGCACAGCGACGATCTCTCCACATCCATTACAAATTCTCAATCTCAATTCGATTCACAATTGAATCCAGTACATCCTGATTTTAGGTTCTTGCGAGATCTATTTAGCGTGGAATTATAAACAGGGAAGAGTAAGAAATTGAAAATATGGGAGAAGCGTCTCGTGGATTTATATGACATCGGAGAGGTTTGGGGATTGGGTGCTACGCGGGTACATCGGTTAGGACCGACAAGTTGTTCATGTGCATATATATTAGTGCTCAAATCAGATATCACGGTCAACGCTCGTGATTGTAAAGTTGTACCTCAGAACAGTATATATTTTACGAATGATACTATTTGCATACTATCATTGTTAGTCGTCAAATGTGACATACATATGACGATTATAATTTTTAATGTTTGCGACGATAAAAAAATTATCACATTTTACATTAAATCACTAATAACCACATATGTGTCACGTACGTCGACTACGATGATGAGCAAATGCAAATAACAAGAGACGGAGATGGGGGAGGGGAGCAAGGGTGACCGGCCCCCAACATTGTCTGCTGGTCCACTATTCTTAGTTAATTTGTAATGTATTTTTCAGTTTCGCCCCCGCAAAAATTTTCACTCGCCCCCACAAAATTTTGAATTTTTTTTATTT
>CAIGRK010273739.1:0-19812 GCA_903798315.1 Fraxinus greggii | reverse complement strand
AAACTAGGTTTTTACTTTTCGTGTGTTTTTAAGTGTTTGTGTTTTGTTTTTCATTATTGCTTTAGTATATAATTGAAAAATAACAAAAAATTGAAAATTGAAAAAATTGAAAAAAAAAAAAGTGTATATATAACTATAAATATTTTCTTGTTTTAGGTTATGTTATTGTGTGGGTTAGATAACTTGATCTATAATGATGATTATATTTGAGATTTGGTGTTGATTTACGAACTGTGGATATGTTACATGCTAGATTGATTGATGCTTAATCTTGTGAAACTTGATATTATATGCGCACTAGAATTGAGTTTGATATCGTGATGAAATGAGCTGATTAATAAGCTCAAAATGTTGATTTTGTCGAATATAGATGCTATACCCAAACCATATTAAATTCTTTATCTTATGACCAATTTAGCATAGTTTAGGGACGATTTTACGGTTGTAAGAATACTGATGTGAACTAGGATTTCATGTGCGAAAACTTATGTGTGGATTATCTTAGATTAAGAGAATAAAATTGGACGAAATCTTAAGTTGCAGGTCGGTTTGCTTGAATAGGTGTTTAATGAACGGCATTGCACTAATTAGGGTAAAACAATATATAAAAAAATATCTTCGTAGCCTTTATGACCTAAGTTGTTAAGCCGCTAGGGTATTTATAACCTGATGAAAAATTATTAGCCTAGCCTAGCCTAGTCCTAGATGTCGAAGCAATCAAATAAATGGAGAATCCTAGTTTACACACTGGATAAAGAGTAAAAAGAATAAGTTTCATAGTATGATAATCGTACAAAAGGTGAAAGGACATAACGGGAATTGAACCATCTTGTAATTCTTCACACACACACACACACACACACACACACACTCGATTTTGCATTGGAAGAGTGGATATTGGTTGATATTGTGACTTTCAAGTGGTTTCTAGATCTAATACTGTAATTTCAAATACTCAGGTAAAATACTAAATCGTCTAACCAAGTGTTTTTGCATGCTTGGGTGTTTATTGTTATTTATAGTTTTGTTTGAGAACAAATAATATTTAAATTTGGAGGTGTTTAATAAATGCATTTTATACAGTTATTTGAGGACTAAAATATCGATGTTTGGTAATTGCTTTTGATAATATATTCTAAATTGTTGTATTTTATGTTATATATGTAAAACTCAATGGTGAACAAGGAATTAGAAAAAAAAACAAAGGAAAAATCAAGGAAAAGTGTGAAGTTAAAATTTTGAGGACCAAATCGAACATATGCAAGAGTTGATTCGAACCACAAAACAATTGGATGCAATTAGAAGTCAAAAATGAGTGGAATATGATCAAAATATTGTCACAAATCAATTTTCAATCGTACAAGTCCAATTCCAGATTTTTAGTCAAATGATTGAGACCCATTTTTTGGCATGGTAAACGTCCGAATTAGAAAAGTTCTACCTAACAATGTTATAGCACTTTGAGTTAATATCCTCAATTGGATATCGAAAGTGAAAGTTATGACCAAAATATTAATTATTGTACAAAGACGAAAAAAGGTGCGCGCGCGAAGACAATTTTCCTTATTTAATTTGAATTCTTTTGGAAATCAATTTGGACGTGATTTTCAACCAATTTTCTACCCCTACATATACCTAACCACAGAATACATATTAGGAACATCTCATATTACAATATTCCATCAATTTTTATCATAAAAGAGGGGCAAAATCATATATTGTGAGAAGATTTGAAAGACGAAGTTCAAGCCCTCATCCATTGGAAATTAAACATGTGATTTGTAGACAAGAAGCGAAATAATTATTGAATATTTATGGAGATCAGTTTGAAGAAATTCAAGAACATCAAGATTCATTTTCCTTCATTAATTCACAATTTTGGGTGATGTTCTATATATTTAACATGTTTTCTTGTTATTTCAATATACTAGACTAGTTTTATACATTGTTAGGATGGGATGAACCCTTATTATGATATTTTTAGTTTTTAATTAATTATTTTGACTTTAATTTGATTTGATTTGAACCCTTATTATGATATTTTCAGTGTTTAATTAATTATTTTGACTTTAATTTGGTTTGATTTGTGGATATTTATTGTCGTTTTTATCGTTCTTTTCGATTGTTTAATAACCACTTGAATTATTAGTGAATTTTATTGTTATCGAGAAACACAATAGGGTTTAAGCACAATATAATAAACATTGTAAGGTCGATGAAGATAGAGATATACTTCTATTTAAATGGTTTCAATATGTGTTCTAGCATTCGTTAATGCATTTATCATGTTTGCATATTTCGTTGAAAAATAAAAGTGTCACATGAGAGGAATATATTTGATCGCTATCGAGAGAAACTTTTAATTAAATTAGGAATGTTGACCAACATGAATGATTTTAAAATTCTCAATTTAATTATTACACTAAAAACGGAATAACAATGGACATTCGACATCTTAGCAATATATATCAAATATTTGAAAAACAGATTTACTTGCTTTCAGTAGATTAATTTATAATTTAGGAAATAATATAGAAAAATCACTACAACTTGTTTTCTATTCGATTAAAGTTGCAATTAATTTTAACTCGGTCAAACATATAGTCCTCGTAAATTTGATACTATATTCATCATTATATTATTTAATCATGATCCCGTGCACTTGCATGTTTTCAAAGGTTCATATCACATATAGCAACCCGACTTGTCACTATCACCACTACCTATTTCCACCACTACAACTGCTACGGACGCAGGTTTGCACTGCCACCACATCTCACTACCATCATGACTAAAAACCCCATCATCTCTACAAAATAACACCCCACCACTAAATCATTTAAATGTCATTGATCTAGGCAGTAATTGCACAAAGATGCTTTTCGATGAGGAACATTGATTGATTTCAAATTCTAAATAATCAACTTAATCAAGATTGTTAAAATCTCAACCTGGATCTACCATCCTACATCTTTCAAGTGTAGTTGCTTCTAGGCGAACTTCCTGGCTATTTTGCACCTCTACCTTATTTTTTCACTGAGCGATCAAGCTTGATGAGTTGATGCACCTATACATCTTACTTTTACTTCTGTATTGGGAGTTACTCCAACAATGAAACAAACGACATGTATCAATTCTAGCTAGAATCACAATCTTTTATGATCGCTACTAGGATCGATTCTAAATTTTGAGGATAGTACGATCCCACTATCCATATAATAATAGGTTGTGATTTTTTAAACGCAATAAAATGGGATATGGTACTAGGCTTATTTATTTCGTTAATGGGATAGTTTCTTTTGAATAAGTAGCATAAAATAGTCCAAATCTAACAATTATTTAAAAAAAATGAAGAACGTCCAAATCATCAATTTAGCATTCGAATAGGACATACGTTTGTTTTTGAAATTTGATAAAATAAAATTATTGTGGACCTAGCTAAAAATTGTTTGTCTTGGTTGTGTTGGTGTTTATTTCATTAATGGGATAGTTTTATTTGAACGAGTAACATAATACAGTCCAAATCCAAAAAGTATCAAAAAAATCAAAGAACGTAAAAAAAAAATGTAAAATCCCCAATGTAAATCCCAAATCATCAATTTGGCATTCGAATAGGACATATGTTCATCTTTCAAAATTGATAAAATAACATTATTGTGGACCAAGTTAAAAATTGTTTGTCTTGGTTTGTATTCGTTAATTGTGGACTTATATTGATAATTTAATCTTATCATATTTAGGGCTTGTGTGACAACTTTTGATAAAATTTTAGCATATTTAAAAAAAAAAATTTGATAAAATTTATGGTTGAAATTTGATTAAAATTGGGAATCTTATGAAATATGTGGCTAAAATTGAAGTATGATAGATTCAAATTTATAAATTTTATCAATGTTTTATCAAACAAACTTAATGGGATCTCACGATCCTTGATCCAATTCGAATATCCGATTCACAAGTTGTCTCCATCGATTCGAGTCAAAATTACAATCCTCATAATCTTGTCCTAAACAAAAGGTTAAGAATTAACTTTGAGGCATCGTATTCAGAAGTCGTAAGAGATGGCAATGGTGGGCGATGTGTACTTATATAAGGAGAAGGTGATTGTGGTCTACGATAATATACGTAGGAGGTAGTCGGCGGTTATGTGCTAGCAAATGTAGTGGTGGTGTATACTTGACTTTGGTTAGTTATTAGACAAACACAAAAGACTTATACTCTACCAAATCAAATTCCATTTTTGGCCACCACCTATGGAGCCTCGAATCACCACCTTCCGGTCACCAAGACTATTGGATCCGACCACCACAGGTCTCGCCTCACTCTATTTGAGCCATACATGTTTACACTTGTTGGCAAATTCTCACACCGTAAGCCCTCCACCGTTAAGGTACGTGATAGCTTTCAGAAATTTTGTTTTCATGGTGATTTTATGATAGGCATTATTGATGCTACACATATTCTGATTCATTTGGTGCAAGGATGATTACTCAAGGTTATTCCTCAAACCCTCTTGGTAAATTGATGGGTGTCCGGTGTGAATTATTAAATGGATGCCTAGTTTCAACCCACAGTATGGGATCCCTATTGCTCATGTCCATTTCCTCTATTGACCATCACTTTTGGGCCAAGAAAAGTTTATTTGCATTACATAAGGCAATTGGAGTACCGCTTCGCATTGATGAGGCGACATTAGATCTACGTCGACCTAGTGAGGTTCGAGTTGTATTGAGGTTAATTTGGAGTATAAGCTTCCTGACAGGATTTGGATTGATAGAGGAAAATGTAGTGGATATTGGCAGGCTATCCTCCATGACAAGAAGCCAGACTATTACTTTCAATGTAAACACTTTGGCATATTGATGAGCACTGTTCTTTTGGATCACGTCCAGTACTACTACCCGCTGTAGTCACACTTGAGGACCGTGCTCCTAGGCTTACTGATCAAGCCAAGAACAAGGGAAAGCGTAAGGAGATACTTGCTGAGCCTCATAAGTGATGGGTTCCTGTCCGCAAAGAATAGCAAGGACAACATACTACTAGTACTCTAGATAATTAGATTCAATCTATCTCATAGCCTGTACCGCGAGTTTCTATAGTTGATATATCAGCTCCAGAGGGAAAACATGCTAAGTTCAGTTAGTTGCTCCCTTAGTGAGTCCCACAAATTGTACAGTTCAGTTGCTCCTCAAATAATTTCTTCATTGCCATCAGTTCCTACTATAGTTGCTACTACTGGGGCTTCACCCCTGGGAATCACTGTCACCCATACTTTATATTTTGATCATCTTGTGGATTTTATGGTTCCTAAACCACGGATACCAGATGACTCAGAGTTTGCAGGTATTAGACCTATACAAATTATAGGTCCATCTTCAGCTCAGACAAAGACACCTATTATCACTACCGCTTTCCCTATTTGTCGGCAGAACGTTGAGGCATATATCCCTAATCTACAGTCTGAGCAGTCAGATATGGAGAGTACATTACAAATAGAGGTTCATCAGCAAGGCATATTCCGTAGATCTTTTGCTGAAGATTTGGTTGGTATGGCTGGGAGAACAGAGGATGATGACTTTGTCAATGTAACAGGGAAGAAACATCGTAGAGCTGCTGATTATCGTGACTTACTGCATCATTCTCAGGTAGTTTTGAACCAGATTTTATCTATTGGGGAGGGTTTTGGAAGCAAAATGCCAGTTCACATTAGGTATGTAAGGGAGATCATAATACTCGATATTTCCATGCGAAGGTTCAAGGACGCCAGATCAAATCACATATCAGGTCGATCAGGACGTAGTCATGAGAAGTCTTAGCTACTTTTTTGATGACATTCGAACTTCGGCTATTTTATTCTATCCAGATCTTCTATATATTCATACACAGATTTTGGATCCAATTTGTTCTGATATCATCCACGAGCTTTTACGGAGGATGATAATTTGGTACTAAATCGTTCCTCTTTAATTCATGAGATACGTGAGACGATTTTCTGTATAAATGCTGAAAGTGCTGTCCCGCGAATGGTTTCTCATCCCTATTTTTCTAGCATTGCTGGGACATTATACAGGACGCATATACATGGCAGTGTTAGATTTCTTTGATAGCGATCATCTTCTCCGGGTTTTTCTGCTACTACTATTGTGTTGCTCCCTAAGAGGAACGATGCTTGTAGATAAACTGAATTCAGACCCATCAGTTTATGTACAGTGTTTAAGTACATTGTTACCGCGCATTATCTCTCCTCCACAAAGTGGCTTCATCCCTGGCCACCAGATTGGGGACAATGTCTTATTAGCTCAGGAGCTTCTCTATACGTCGGATGCTAGAATGCGAGGGAGTAACACTATACTGATGCTAGACATAACTAAAGTATATGATCGTATGGACTGGGCTTCATTTATTCTGAATTGGAGACATTTGGATTTGATCAGATCTGGATCGACAAGATCAGGCGGTGCATCTCAAAATGTCATTTTTCTGTACTATTTGGACCTTCCTTCCTCATCTCCCCCGTTCTAGTTTCGTGGTGCACTCTATCAGTTGGATCTGTCAAGATCAATACTGATGAATGGGTCAAGGATGGTTTTGTAAGCAGGGGAGGCGTCATCATAGATCACACAAGTCAATACATTAAGGCTTTCTCATCGTCGTATGGATCGTGCATGATATTAGAGGCTCAGGGCTATTCTTGATGGGATTTTTTGCTAGTTTGAGGACTTGATTTTTCATATATTTGGATGGGTCAGATTCTGTAGTAACTATTCACTTCATCACTAGAGAATGAGGACAATGACTATTTAGGGCATACTTAGGCAGATCACAGACATCCTATCATACGACATAGGCATAATTTTCCTCATCTATAGAGAGGGAAATTAGGTTGCAGGTGCTCTTGCTGTAGAAGGTTTGGATCATCGGCGATATAAGATATGGAGTAGTTGACCTACCACGGCATATTAGGGCACTCATACAGATTACCTGACATGGACTGCCCAGCATTAGAGTATAACTTTTTTATTTTTTGTCCATTATCATTTATTTTCATTGTAAGAGAAATACTACTTCAACATTTACTACTTTCATTATTTGCTCATGTAACTACAGTATTCCTTCTCTACAAGTGAGGGCATATTAATAAAATCTCGGAGGTACCGCCTTCCTTCAACCAAAAAAAAAAAATGTGATGGTGAAAATGAAACATATGGAGTATGATGGCGTAATTTTATCAGTTTAAAATAAGTTGCATAATAATTAATATTGTTATTATTAAATGGAAAATCAAGATAGGGGTGGGATCTGACCCATCCCCGCTCTCAAGAGGATTGATGAATAATAAAAAGTCAATTCATGGTTCATTATCAAAGATTATTCTTTTTCTTATATAATTATCTAGAGTTATTACTGGTAAATGGGTCGGATACGACAATAACCTTTACACCATTTGAACCTTTGAAATTCCTAAACAAAAACTTTAGAACCTAGAAAAAGAAAACGCAAAATCTCATAGACTAAAACCAACCCCTTTAAGTTTGATTTTCATGTTATATATTCATCTTAATCTTCTTCACCAATATTCAAGGTTAAAATCTATTTTAATGGTTTACTCTTTCGATTTTGTTTGGGTAGTTTATAAATCCTTGATTTTTTTTTTTTAACTTCTAATATTGATGGATCATGTTATTTAAGCTCGAAATCCATTTATTGAGGTATAAAATTGTAATATATTGAGGATTTGGCGAACACGCCAGATCCTTTTTTTGCTGGCATTCGATGAGGTTAGGCGTGGCCTCAGGTAAAAGAAGATGAAACCTTACTAAAATGTATCCAGGTTAACCATGCTTTGTATCTCACTGACCATCACTTGTCAATGAGGATTCCGCTTTAAAGACCATAGAAAGTAACATACCTTTAATTTTTTTCCCTTTTGTAAATGAAATGTAGTAGCAATGAAATTAATTTCTTGCTTATTGCTGGTATATAATTGCTTATTTGGATTTTCTGAATATTATGCATTTTTCCAATAATTTATTATATAAGTTAGTAAGTTACAAACATTTGTATGTTGTTGTAGGATGAAGTGCGCTCTTGACACTAGGTTGAGAGAACATCTCGGGAAAGTGACACCGAGATGCAAATATTAGAGTTTCTCCTCATTATGACTTTAAACTTAGAAAGTGACGAAGAAATGAGGCCCAATAATTCAAAGAAACAAAAGATTGCTGAACGAATCTTATGGAAGAAGGTCTAGCATTTAGTATTTAGGTGGACGATTAGAAAGAAGGATACAATGTGCCCTCAAATGCATTGTTGGCAAGAAATGAATATCCTGAATGCCAAGGATGTATCTACTATCCATGACAATCCTCGAGCGAGTGTCAAATCTGCATTTTATATTTTATGTCTATTTATTGACTTAATGCATGACCATTAAAGCGCAAAAATGTTAATATGTCAACTCGAAGTCCATATATAGTTGATGGCTACGATTGATGAGACAAATCAGAGTCATATAAGGGACTTGGGTACTCTGCCTAGTCAAGACTATCCATCACCTGATGTCGTTCTAGATAGAGATTTTGGTATGTAGATTTAAGTTATATATTTTTACGTGTGATTTAATTGTAGTTTATATTTTTTGTTGTAACATATAATTTAAATGTTCTAATTGTCAACTTTTTATTTATGTAAGAACGCTATCACATTGAACGGTGAGCTCCATCTTTGTACATATCTCCTTCACCTTGTTGATCTCATGTACATCACCAATCTACTTCATCCCATTTAGATCCTTCATCCTGTCAATCTCGTACGCTGCATGACCTCCATCAGGCCATCGATCTCCTACACATCATTGAGCTTCTTCAGATGATTTGATTAAGGATCTAAGTAGACACCTGACTAAAGTTATAGGAGGTGCGATAGGAATTCTACTATTGGAGGTAGGAGTTGTTCGATCTCAACTAGGATTTCTATAATCAGAGCTAGGAATTATGCAATCATATGTAGGATGTTTAGATAATAAGGTGTGCTCCAAAGAAACAGGAGCGGCGAGGGAAAATGTAATGGAGGATGTGATAGGGTAACTATAAGGATGAGAAGGAAGGAACGAGAGTAGTTATGGAAGATATGACAGTG
The DNA here is from genome assembly GCA_903798315.1 of Fraxinus greggii. Classification (NCBI taxonomy): domain Eukaryota; kingdom Viridiplantae; phylum Streptophyta; class Magnoliopsida; order Lamiales; family Oleaceae; genus Fraxinus; species Fraxinus greggii. The sequence goes on along the minus strand of CAIGRK010273739.1, from coordinate 10,674 downwards.
GTGACAGGTGGAATAATGGAGAGGATGGTGATGTGGATGATACAGGAAGGGACAAAAGTGTTGACGGGGGTTATGGAGGTGTTGACAACGGCGACGATGGGTGTGATAGAGGAGGTTATGGAGGATGTGACGAAATGCCAGATGGGGTGATCAAGGATGTTATAATGGTGATAGGAGGGTGATTGAGGTGGTAACAGGGTGATAAAGTGCAGAAAGCTTACTACGGATATAACAGGGATTGACGTTGTGGGCAAGAGGTCAAGATTGCCAACATAGTACATTACTTCTCCCTTCGTAGATGAGGCGAAGAGAAGAAAGTTCGTGAAATCAACCTAGTCAAGAAAAAAGCATTTGAGAGTTGGTTTAATGGTATTTATCCCGGGTAACTAATTTATAATTTTTCCAAGAGTATACTAACTTAGTTATACAATCACTAACTTATTATTATTTTTTTGAGTCGATAGAAGGTGGAAAATAAAATCATAAATGAACATGGTTTAGAGGTGTAACTATTGATGGCAAAAATCGAATCAACGAATCCTCTCACCGGACTATAATTTTCTCCTCCTAATCTCACATGTTTTGATGCTCAAACTTGAAGTAAGAGGAAAAATAGCTATTTGAGAGGGAAATATTTGAATTGCTTCTTTTTTCTTCTCTTAGAAGGGGGTATTTATAGATTTTTCTCCAAGCATTTAGGGTAATTTCGTTACTTTGGAGAGGTGACATATGGCAGCCTTTTATTGGCTAACTAGTTGATTATGTTGTGTTTTATTCATTACCGTATGTGTATTAGCCCTAAAGTCACGCGTTAAGCATTTCCCTTACGTTCTAATAGTAGTTCTTTGTGAGCCATTTAAGCTCCTTTGCATATGGTTTTCGCTTTGTTAGTATTGGGCGAGATTTGTGAAGTTTATTTCAAAAAATATTTTCCAAAATTTGATTTTATTATTTATATTAAATCTAGGACATTAACTGTTCAATGTTTTGGACATCATACTTCCCTAATGACTTGGCCAAATTATATATTGGCATTTACCATGTGGGCTAAATGGAATGTTCTTTTTTCGTTTATTTTTTACATTTTTTTAATGCTGATTTAAACATGATTTCGGAACACATTCTTTTAACTTTTTGCATTCTACGCAGCGTTGTATGATTGTTTAACGCCTGCTTGTTTTATGCCTTTTCATATTCAGCTGCTAAGATTGTATGCGTTTCAAGTGATTAGTCCGTTAGGATTCAATAGCTATGATAAGGTCTTTGTGACACTATATATATGTGTGTGTCATGCTATCAATTGCTTTCATTTTATTTATTAACATGTATTTTAATATTTAGTTTATTACAGAATTTGGGAAGAAGCCTCTTGTCTTCCCTAGAATCCTGCTGTCACCAGATCTTCATTTTTTGTTTCTAATTTCGCTATATTTTCCTAATGAATCATCTTTAGATCTTATGCCAATATTTTATGTAATCGATCAAGGTATGGAAATTATCATAATCTTCTTCTTGGCATGCTACGATAGCGTATTTGCGAACCTGATTCTGGCATTTATAGTCCAGAAGTTGGTAGAGGATGGTTTAGAAGCTAGCAAGTGTGCCATGCTTTTGCATTTTCCACATATATGCATCTGTGGATGATCACTATGCAAGGCATAATTCCAGATATTGTGATAAACCCTTATGGATTTTCTTCTTGACAAATGCCGGTCAACTTTTAGAGGTTACTTTGGACAAATGGATCATTTGTAAGGACAACGGATGTGTAAGATAGTCTAATTCGCAGGATATGCCTTCTGGCTATGTAATAGATTTAGTTCGGAAAAACATGCCTTTTGGCTTGCCTTGTAAGCTTTCATTTTAATTAATAACAATTTCAATTTTATCAATATTTTTGCTTCATGACCATTTTTGAGCCTATACGATAGATAATTTATAGGCTTAGTAGGATGGGAATTCAAACATGGAACTTAAACAAGTTCACGATTATCTTCAATGAGTTCGCACAATCAAGGAGAATTTCATTTTATTGATAATACTGTCTTAAATTCATGCCATTCCAGGGGTGATTAATGGATTCGCCATTTTTCCCAACTATTTTATATGTTCCCGATCCTACAACTTCGATTGTCTTATATGGTCCTTCCCACTTTGGGCCAAGGGAACTAGAACTCATTTCTTCATTTGTGACTAATACTTACTATATTAATAAATCCCCTACTTTGAAGTTTTTCTTGTGAACCTTGGAGTTGAAATAACTTTTCATCCTCATTTTGGTATACGGTGAGCTTGACTTGAGAGCCGTCTCTCTTTTCTTTTAGAAGCTCTAGGTTCATTTTCATGGCTTCCTCATTTTATTCCTCTTCATATCCTATTTTTCTTGCTGAACCAACACCAATTCAACTGGTAACATGGCTTCCATTCCATATGCTATGGAGAATGATATTTCTCCTGTAGTAATTTTCGTAATGGGTCGATATGACCATATGATTTGTGGGAGTTCATTAGCCATAACCCCTTTGTCATATCTAACTTCCTTTTCAAGATATTTTTAACATTTTATTGACAACTTCTACTTGTTCATTGGCTTGAGGATAATATGGAGTAGAGAAATGTCTTGCATACCTAAGTCTTCGCACATTGCTTTTAGCTTTTTTCTTGGAATTGTGTGCCATTGTCTAAAATTATAGAGTTTAGTATTCTAAACCAGCAGATGATGATTTTCCACATGAATTTACATGTGTTAGCCTTAGTGATATTCGCAAGGGGTTCGACTTTTATCCACGTGGTGAAATATTCTACTACCACGATTATGAATCTCATATTGGATCTTCCACTGTGTAATACTTCAGCAATATCGATTTTCCATTTGGCGAAGAGCCAAAGGCCACTGTTACTTATCAATCCTTGTATGGGTTGTCGTAGAATAGATGCGATTTTTTTTACATTTTTTAACAAAAGTAATTACTCTTTCATCATGTTTGGCCAATATTAATCTCGTTTCAATATCTTTTGCTCCAGGGAATGTCCACTAGCATGGTTTCCACATATACCCTCATGGATTTCTTTCGTTACCTATGTGGCCTCGTCTTCATTTAGACATCTGAGTAGAGGGAGTATAGACCCTCATTTAATAAGATATCACCCTATAGTGTGTATCTTTCAGCTCTTATTCGTAAGTTTTATGTTGCTTTTTTGTCTTGAGGGAGAATCCAATTTTCAGATAAGAAATGATGTCCTACATCCAAGAGGTCTCATCTTATATCCATAAGGTTTCCTCCCTTAAAGGTCAACCGACGATTTTGACAGCAATTCTATGGGTACTGTTTTAAATAATTTCACATCTTTTGAACCTACCAATTTTTACAAGATGTCTGCATGATCAGAATAAAATTGAGCATCTTAATGCTATGAAAAATAGCCTAGCCTTAGTTAACTTGAGTCGAACTTCAACAGACCTCGTGCACAGATCTAACATAAACAAATGAGGTAGATCTAACTATGGTGGAAGAAGTAACGTTAATAGATGAAGAAGAAGCAGAGGCAGAGGTGTCAGGTAAACTAGAAGCAAAGGCCCTTGCCAAATTTGTGGAATTACTGGAATGAGCAATCATTCAGCTGAAAAGTGATTCAGCTGTTATGATGAGAGGTATATGGGTACAAAACCTGATCAACACTATCCAAATAATTCACTAGGATGAGCTGCTCTTATAGCTTCACCAAGTATAGTTGCAGATCCAGCTTGGTTTGCAGATTCATGAGTAAGTAATCATGCCACAGTTGAGAAAGGAAATCTGATTGAGGCACATGAGTATGGTGGTAAGGAGAAACTCACCGTTGGTAATGGAAACAAACTTAATATCTCTCATATTGGCACCAATCAGTTGAACACACTGAATGACAAGTCGTTGGTTCTCATTAATGTATTTTTGGTACCATCAATTAAGAAAAATCTGATAAGTGTTTCACAACTAATATCTGATAATGGAGAATTTATGGAGTTTCATTATGATTTTTATGTTGTCAAGGACAAACAAACGAAGGAGGTACTGCCGGAAGGAATGCTTAAAGATGGTTTGTATCAGATTGAGTATCCAGGTCAAGCTGAAGCTAAAAGGTTTCCCTATCAAGGGTCAGTCTATCCAAATAAGTTTAACTCCTCAACATTTACTCAATCCAAAGTGTCCAAAGGGTATGAGTCCAGACAAAAATTGTGGCATATGAGACTTGGGACATCCTACAAGTTCTGTGATGTCCCAAGTACTCAAGTCTTGTAAAGAAAAAATTGAAGTTAATCAGTTATTTGATGCTTGCCAACTTGGTAATTCACGTTCTCCTCCATTTAAACTGTCTACCTTACATACTTTAGCACCCTTTGAGTTGATTCGTACAGACATTTGGGGTCCTGCACCTATCCTTTCAACATCTAGTTTTAGATACTGTATTCTCTTTATTGATGACTATAGTATATACACTTTGATCTATCCAATGAGAACTAAATCAGAAGTCTTAAACCTATTACTCAATTCAAGAACCTAGTTGAAAAGCACTTCAATCAGATTTGGGAGGTGAATTTAGAGCCTTTATTGACTAAGCCCTACAATTTGACATTGACATGCGTCTCTCCTGTCCTCACACTTTAGCTCAAAATGGTAGAGCAGAGAGGAAACACAGACATATTACAGAAGCCAGATTAACTCTTCTTGCTCAAGCCAGTATGCCCTTGTATTACTGGAGGAGTCTTTTCACAAAACTACTCACCTTATCAACAAACTACCTACACTAGTTCACAAAATGAAATCACCCTATCAAATTTTAAACAAGCAGCAAGTTGACTATAAGTCTCTAAAAATATTTGGGTGTGCTAGTTTTCCTTGTCTCAAACCATATTAGCAACATAAGTTCAGCTTCCATTCTACCAAATGTGTTTTCCTTGGTTTCAGTAACTCACACAAGGGTTACAAATGCCTTAGTCCAACAGGTAGGATCTATATATCTAGACATGTGGTTTTTAATGAAAATGAATTTCCATCCCATTCTAGTTTTCATAACAAAAGAGACGACTTACAAAAGTCTGAAACCATTATTCAAAACGTACCACTCCATACTTCTGTAAGCTATGATCCAACTTGCTCAAATGATGCAACTCATCCTGATGCACCTGTAACAACAATATCTCAAAGTTTTGAGCAGATTGAAATGGCAAAAAATGTGGCATCTGAGGAAAATGAGAATGAGAACACAGTGGCAGAAAATGAACATACTCCAGTGGAAAGTCAAGAAATCTGTAAATGATCAGATAGAGCAGGCTGAAGTAAATGAAGAGCTAAATCAAAGTGTTGCAAAACAAGGAAAATAGACTGTTGAGCATCCCATGATTACTAGAAGTAAAGCTGGCAGCCAAAAGTTTACTCGACTCAGTGTAAAGAATATAGATTGTAGTACAAAGAACTTGAACCAAATAATGCATTTGAGGCTCTGTTAAGTAAGAATTGGCATGAAGCAATGGAGGATGAGTACTCAACATTGATGAGGAACAAAACTTGGAAGTTAGTTCCACCATTGGTCAGTCAAAAGGTGATAGGAAACAAGTGGGTTTTCAGAGTTAAGCACAACATTGAAGGGAAGATAATGAAGTACAAAACCAGACTTGTTGCCAAAGGATTCTTGTAGACTTCAGTTGTTGATTATCATGAAACCTTCAATCCAGTGATAGAAGCTTCTGCCCTGAGGATAATTCTTGTACTTGTAGTTTCAAAGGGCTGGAGTATCAAACAAGTTGACATAAATAACGCCTTCTTGAATGGGAAACTAGATTAATAAGTCTACATGAGCTAGCTAGAAGGTTTTGTTGATAAGGCAAATCCTACCTTTGTACGTAAACTCGAAAAAACATGCTATGGACTCAAGCAAGCACCTAGAGCTTGGTACGAAAAGTTGAAGAAGACTCTTCTTGAATGGAAGTTTACAAAATCCAAGCCAGACAGCTTCTTGTTTTTCTACATGAATCAGAGACAAGAGATTTTTACCTTGGTATATGTTGATGATATAGTAGTATCTGGCAATGATCACAAAATGCTGCAGAGTTTTATTGACAACTTAAATACTTAGTTTGCATTAAATGACATTGGTGAGCTACATCAATTTTTGGGAATCGAAGAGAGAAGGCATGAGTCAGATATGCTCCTTACTCAGATAAAGTACACAAAGGACTTACAAAAAAGGTTCAACTTTCAGCATCTTAAACCATGTGCAACACCAATGATAGCAGGCAAGTGTATCTCCAAAAATGAAGGAGAAAAGATGGCATATCTCTTTTTATTCAGAAGTGTAATAGGTGGTTTGCAATACTTAATACATACACGGCTAGATATAACTTTTATAGTGAATAAAATGAGTCAATTTCTGCAGGTACATTCAGATGCACATTGGAATGTAGTTTAAAGGATTTTCAGATACCTAAAAGGGACAATTGAACAAGGCTTATGGATCCAAAGAAGTGACGAATGGAGATTATTGGTTTTGCTGATGCTGACTAGGCATCATGCCCTGATGACAAGAGATCAACAACAGGTTATTGTGTCTATTTGGGAGATACATTAGTGGCCTGATCCTCAAAGAAACAGTTGTAGCCAGGTCTAGCACTGAATCAGAGACCTATGCGTCAAGTAGTGTAGTATACAAGTTGCAGCACTAGGTGGAGGTTATTGCATGGATGTATTTTATGATCAAATGCAATGTCACCTTAGAATTTGACCAACAAATCTTTCTTTTGACTCGTCGGCAGTAATAGTCATAAACATCCATAATATTAAATATACCAGGCTGATTGTGTGTTAGATGTAGATTTATATACTTAATTGTGATGAGACAAAAATCCTCCCTTAAAATTTAAAATCATGTTAAATGGTTGATACAACGTGCAGTCCATTGTTATAGCGAAAAATTAGATCCCTCGCCGATGTTAGTTTGTTGAGTTACTCAAGTGCTATCTTACAAAAAATACAGTGATGATGATAGCATTGAAATATGCGTGATGGTGAGTTGCAAAAATAGCACAAGGATGTGGATGTTGCACCATAGTAGTTTATCTCAAGGAGTTGTGTTATGAACAATCATGTACTGGATATTGTCATAAATCCAATAAGATGTATCAATGGATGATGTTCGAGGGACTTTTAATGAGTGCCTATATACTGAAGATGGTTGATTATATTGAAAACTGGCCAATTGGTTTTTGTTATGGGCCATGAGCTAATTTTTAACTTAGTTCTAAAATCCTTTCCTAACAGCTACTCACAATTCATTATGAACTTTCACATGAATAAGAATAAATGTACCCTTTCTGAGTTGCTAAACATGTTGAAGACTGTTGAGCTCACAATTAATAAGTTGAAAGGAAAAGTTTTGCCATTGATATATCTAAGGACAGTAAAAGGAAATCTAAAGGAACCGATAAGAAAAGATTCAAAAAGACCAAAGTTTGGTTAAAAACAGTCAAAACAAACAATGAGAAATCCAACTCTGATTATCCATGTCTCATGGTGGAGGCAAATAACATTATAAAAAGAAAGGGTGTACCTTGACGACTTGAAGGGAAAGAAGTCTAATGAGTCTTATACTTCAGATATCTTTATCATTCAAGTTAACATGTCTATTTCTTGAGCTTCTTGGATATTACATAATGGATGTGGATCATATATTTGTACGATTTAGAAGAGGATGAAGAATAGTAAAATACTGCAGAAGGGAAAAGTGATCCTGCACATTTGAAATGGAACAACAGTTGCTGCTTTAGGTTTATGGACATCTTTCTTACCATTGCCTTCAATCCTTGTTTTAGAAGTAAATAATTTCTATTATGCTCCTTCTATTACAAAGAACATTATTTTTATTTCATGTTTGAACAACCTAAAGGTTCATAATAATTTGATTCACTATGAATAATATAACGATCAAACCTCTATGCTCAAATGGTTAACTTATTACGTATTGTCCGCTTTAGAAGAGCACCTGCCCTTTTACTCATAGTTTTCTATCGTATTCTCTAGAATTTGAACCCATTATCATTTTAATAATTGAATCTTAGTAACAATTGAGTCTAATTGGTATCAAGATTTAACTTAAGTCTCGCATAGGATATATATTTTGAGTTTGAATCTTGGAGGATACGATAGAAATTTGGGAGGAGTAAAATGAGTTTATGCTCTGACAATACGGACAATATATATGACATAGCAGCTTGGGCACATTGAGCAGATCGTTACAAAAATGTACGTTTTTGTGACGACCTAGTCCTTTGTGTCCAAGTCATTAACTCATCACATACTGTTCTTTTTAAGAAAGCATCGGTCCTTTTATCATTCGCGACTTTCTATCACGTTCCTTAGGATTCGAGTCCGAGAATTTTGTCTTATGAGAAATTTAAATTGAATCTTGGTACCAATTAGGCTAGATTGTTACATTGAATAAGTGAGAATTAGGTTGAGTAGCATAACTTTTGAAGCTTTACGAATTGTCAAGCAATTTTGATACTTGATGCAAGTGTGACAAAGTTATCTAATGCATTGATATTTATATTAGTTTGCTTACATGTTTCGTAGATGACTTCAGAATGAACAAGAATTTAAATTTTGGGGTGTGATAAATGCATATCATGAATATTATGCACTTTCATTGCATGTAGTAACTATAATTGCATTTTGTACTTAGGTACATTTAAATATTGTTCCACTTATGTTTTCATTATTTTCAATTTAGGGTAGTATTTCTAGCAAAATAATCATGTGAAATGTTCATTCATCCCATATTTCAAAATCACATAGGATTAGTCTTAACTTTTATGCGATTACATTAGTGATAATTTTTCATTTATCTTTTTAGATATCATAGATATATTTTGCAAAACAAGGAAAGGGGAGAAAAAGAAGATAAAAGATCGAGTGCAAAAGTGGAAGCATCTTTATTATTTTTCTCTTTGTCGATGATTTTAGTATCTACATAGATCCTATGAAATATATATATGATGTCTTGTGATTTTCAACAATATAAGGCTCTTGCGAAAAATTTATTTTCTTCCAAAATTTAGCAATTACAATAAGACAATGGCGCATATTACTTTGTCAACTAATTTTAATATTTTTTAGCAAAACTAGTTTAAAATCGACATATTTTAGAAATAAAACATCGACATATTCAAGAAACTAGTTTAACTTTATTGTCAACATCACACCTATTTAACAAATACTAGACAATTACTTTTATCCTATTTGTGTTCCTCATAAATAATTTGCCAACCAAAGTCCTAAATTACTTGTCACCATATTATGTGATCTATAAAAGATTACCATTATAGTTCTCTTAGGACATTCAGATGCTGCTTTTATCCCTATTTACGTCCCTATAAAGATAATAAGTTGTCCTTTTGTAGTAAGCAATGACTTTTCATAGGATATGCAGGTCAAAAAAGGGATATAGGTGTTTAGATTTGGAAACTAGTAGGGTCCATGTTTCAAAACACGTGGTTTTTTTATGAGGACTCATTTCTAGCAAAGTATAAATGTTGCAGTTCTTCAGACATTGAAGCAATAATGTCAACATGTTTGTCTATTAATTCAAATTCAATTTGAATCCTTTTGAATAATAATTTTAGTTCAATTAAAAATCCTTCAATACAAGCCTGTCAAACATTACCCGTTTATAGCTACTAATTTACAGGACAATTCTACTCAAAATTCTGAACAAACTTTTCCTCTCCTGCGGATAATATAGAGCTCAAACAAAATACCTCTCCACATCTAGATGAGATAAGTCAACCTTTAACTCCACCACAGACTAGAACCTTTACAGCCTACTTGAGAAATCATAACTTGTCTGAAGACATGAATTTATAAACCAAGAATATCCAGATTTAAAAGCGTTTTATGCTCCTCGACATCCCTTTGCTGTCGGACTAGTATAATTTTAGAATATGAGCCAACTTGCTATATGCAAGCAATGACAAAACCTGAGTGGAGATATGCTATGGGATGTGAATTTAATGCATTGATGGAGCTAGTCAATAAACATGTTGTAAGGAACAAATGGGTATTCAAAATCAAATGGCACCTTGATGGTAACATTAAACGTTACAAGTCCAGGCTTGTAGTAAATGAATTTGATCAGAAATATGCGATTACTATTTTGATACCTTCTCTCTAATTGTTAAGCCAACCACACAGATTATATCACTTGTAGTAGCTGTTAGAGTATGGAAGACAAAGAGGAGGGAAATTTAGGTTGATTGAATGAATAACATTAGATGTACACGGCTCCCTTTCATAGCCATACATGATCCAAAATAAAATGATATTCTATACATAATTCTACCTGCTACCACTACTCCATACTTGTCAATTACATCAACTTGTAACAGAAATAAACAAGTCTAACTAGCTACCATAACATAAGCTAGATAATTAACAAAAAAATGTGTGACCATATGATGAACAAAATCTGGCTAAACATCAACAAACATGTCACACTGAGTTCATCACTCCGCCTTGACACTTTTGTTGGAAACACCAAGACAATTGTTTAGTGTTTCAAACCCTTCTTTTGGAAGAGATTTGGTGAATATATCAGCAATCTGTTCTTCTGAACTGCAAAGCATCAGTCTCACTTCTTTCTTCT
>CAIGRK010273737.1:0-17431 GCA_903798315.1 Fraxinus greggii | reverse complement strand
ATATGCTCACTCTAAGTTTATTAATTATATCTTTATTATTTTTGTGGTGTGCAGGAAGTTGATATTTTGTGGGATAGCTAAATTGTAGGTCAAAGAAGTTAACTTTGATATGGTTTAATCATTTTATTTTTTCGAAGTAGTAGTCTTTTGAGAATTGTTGAGATTAATTTTACATTGACATACTGGATTCAATATTTCTATTTATTAAAACAATGAAAAAATTGATTATTTATGGATTAATTTTGTTTTGTAAGTATTATAGGTTTGCTGGTAATCAAATAAATAAATAATTTTTAAAAAATTAAATTGATGTTTACGGCATACAACTTAGTATGTCGTAAATTTCATGATATCTTTTACGGCGTTCAAAGGCATGCCGTAAAAAGTATATCACATTTTACGGCATGCGTTCACTGAACGCTGTAAAAGGTATTAAATATACGACTTACATTTTAACACGTCGTAGAAGTAATGACGACGTTCTCTAGACGGCGTACGCTGCACGCTGCAAAAGTGACCCTCTTTTTACGATATTACTTTATACGGGTTGTTGTTGTACGCCGTAAAAAGTTATTTACAACATATAATGCATGCCGTAAAAGATGAACTTTGTTGTAGTGTAAAACACGAGATGGACAAATGTTTGAGATAATTTTTGCCAATTTTGCTTGTAGTTGGAACGGCTAGTGGATATTCACTATTATCTCAACTTGTCGTTTCCATATTTCTAAAAGGACATTAGTCAAAAATAAAATAAAATAAAATAATATATATATAACCATCAAACAGGGGCTAAATATGTGAATATTAGATCTACTTTAATAATCATATTATTTTATGACACAAGGACAAAAAATTACTCAACTAAATATATTTACTCTTTAAATTTGAAAATACTCACTATTATGCAATTCTTTGACACTCGGTCCAGACTTTGACATGAAAATTTAGTGTTGAGAATAGAAAGGTCGGACTGAGGTCAAATCGATTGTAATAAATAAATAAATTACACTCCACATTTGACAAAAGTAAATTAAAACTTTCAAATTAATTAATAAGTAAATAAAACTTTCAATTAATGATTAAATTTGAGTACATTTAGCCCGTGTTTGCTGGAGAATAAAACCAGAATTTTAATAGTTTTTAATAAAAAATAATGAAATATGTAATTCAAAAGTTGTGGATCTCATGAAATATATTGTTGAGATTAATTATTGATTTTGATTTAAATTAAAATCTTGATTTTAATTCTCACAAATTGGACTTAGGTTTATTTTATCATATGGCGAATTGGTTGATACTCACATATTATTTTATTGTGTCCTTGAAATAAAAATAAAATAAAAGGTCACATAAATTGGACTGGAAATTGTTAAAAAGTAGGAAAAATTTTGAGTTTATGTGCATAATATTTTATTATGTCACTGCGTAGTAAAAAATGAGTTTGTAGAAAAAAGAGTTCGAAAATAATAGTTGTCAAACATTATTAGTTTTTAATTGGTTTTTAAGCATTATCTGGACCAGATTTCCATTTTTCTTTTCCATTTTTTTTTATTTTTTTATTTTTATTTGAATCGATCCATCTAATTTTCGTAACACTACTATTATTTATAATGTGTTCTTAAAAATAAAGTCTTTTAAAAATAATTAAGTAAATTATACGTAAAAAGTTACAAGCCAAAGTGTAAAAGGGAAAATTCGTTCGTAGCTTTCAAGGCATTGTGTGACATAAGAAATGTTATTGGCAGTAAAATAATGAAGTCTGGATGAAGCTTGTAATTTGAACTAATAAGGTCAGAATAACATAGTACTTATGGCGCAGAAAGCAATAGATATCGCGAGAGAGAAAAGATAAGATATTTGCCTTTTTGTTGTTTCTACTGTCGAGTTGTGTCCAGACCATTGGTCCGAATGTTGGAAGCATGGAGGCAAAAAGCAAAGGCCAAGAATGGCGGCACAATAATTTCCAAAATCAACCTTAGCCTTCGTTAAAACCCATAAATTTCTCTCACATGTGCTCGTCTGATAAAGAAAAAAGACCCGAGAGCTGAGAATTCCGTCTTGAAAAAGTTGATCTTAAAGGGATATGGAAAACGGTGTTAATGGCGGCGGCGGTTCAGTGGTTGCAAAAAATTTAAGGCCTTTCAACATTTTTTCCCCTTCTGACACCCATAGCACCGGCTCCAAATCCACAGGTAATTCCTTTCCTTTGTTTTTGCTGTGTGTGTATAGCAAAAAGTGATTTTATTTTTCGTGTGAGCCCAGGTGGGACTGGGATGGCAGCAAGCGGGGGGTTTCCTTTCACATCTGCTCAAAGAAAGGAGCTTGATAGACAAGCTATGATTTATAAGTTCATGATGGCCTCTATGCCTATACCTGCTGATCTTCTCTTCCCTACAGCATCAAATCCTTCAGTTCCCTGTAAATTGGCTCTTGGATGATTTGTTCTTTTGCACTTGATTTGATGTGGGTTTTTAAGATTTTAAAAACAGATTTTTCTCGATTTTGGTGTTTGATTGCAGTGACTGGTGGAGATCCTCATCTTGAAAGGTGCAAAAGAACAGATGGCAAGAAATGGAGGTGCTCAAGAGATGTGGTGCCTCATCATAAGTACTGTGAGCGCCACCTGCAAAAAAGCCGTCCCCGTTCAAGAAAGCCTGTGGAACTCAAAAACAATGGCAATAATAAGAAGAAAAGCCCTCTTTTTTATAATCCTAAAATTGATATAAGTACTATTTCTACATCCTCTAGTAAGAAATCTGAGAGGTTGGTTTTTGTCTAGTTGCACTAGTTTGTGTTGAATTATTGATTTGTTTTTCTGTTTGGTTGTTTACTGAATTTGGATAATGATTGAAGGGATTCGGCGTCGATGGAAGGTGGGATAGCTGCAGGGCGACAATGGCAGCATTTGGTGGATGCGAGCGTTGGATTTGGGGATGAGGGCTCGATTTATAGTTCTATTGCCTCCTGTTTTCATCGAGATTATGTACAACAGCAGCCATTGAATATGTTTTCTTACACAAATTTTCCAGCTTCCGAAGATGTTTTTAAGTGCAGTAGTGGTGGTGAATCCAACATTGGAGCATTTTTTAATCCTGATTTGGTGTTTTTGGACAAACAGCCACAGAATGAGACCTCAAGAGGATTTATTGATGCATGGTCTAATGATTATTTCAACAGTAACAATGAGAGTGGCAATTTTGAATCCTCTTTTATATCTGCACAGGGGAACCTCTCGACTTGTTCACTCGATCTATCAATGGCTATGGCTGCTGGAAACGTCTTGGATGAAGAAATGAGAAAGAATCAAGTGGAGCCTGGTGTTGATGATTCTGATGGCCATTCAAGATTGTTAAGCCCTGTTTCTTGGATGCGTTTTGCTCAGGGTGGACCGCTTGCTGAGGCTTTAGGATCTGGATCTGTTGCGGGAGATGGAGGAGGAGCCTCAAATCCAGCTTCTCCTTATGATTCAATAAGCACCCCAGCAACTAATGTTTCATCGCCATCTGGTGTCCTTCATTGGACACTGTTTTCGCAATCTGATATCAGCGTTTGCAATAGCCCAACAACTCTTGCAGCAGCTCCAACAGCTACACAGGAAGGTTTTGCATTCCAGCATCTCAGTTAGGCTGATAAGAAAAGAAGCCAACAAAAAATGTCTTGATTTTGGGCTTTTTGATATTTTCAATGATCTATTGCTTTTTTACTTGGTTTGAGGATTCGATTGCTCAGATGAATTTATATATCAGAATTGAATGAATGCATAGTGTAGAGGAGTTGTTTACTGTTCTAAATTAATCAAATTTAGGTTACATGGGAATGATCTCTAGACTTTAATAATCCCTTCAGTACTGTACTGAGAATATATTCCATTTATGTTGGCCTGATTTTTAAAACCAGACAACAAACAAATATCTCATACATCAAAGAGTCGAAGGCATGGCCATAATTTTTTTGTGAAATAAGTGAATTTTTCTTAGGCATTCTGCTCAATGTCTTAGTCGGGAAGGAACTTTTACAAACTCGGAATGAATTGGAAGAGTCACGAGCCTATGCATATACATTACTCTCAAAGAGCTCATCAAAGAGCAGCTGGGCATAATGCCCAATACCAAAAAATCTAAGCTTTTTGTATCTGGCATTAGTGTTTGTCTTTGTCGTTTTCCCAGTTAAAAAAATGACCACGCGCACAAATGAATCATCTTAGAATAGGGCTAAGCAATCACAATAAGTTTGTTAGATGACGAAACATTAGACCTGCAAGTGAGTTCATAAGCACGTGCCTAGATACATAGGCTTGTTGAATTCCCATTGCAAGAGTAATAAGACTAGTGGATAGTGCTAAAAATAGAAGTTCCAATAAATGCACTGATTTGACTTGATAGGCTTAAAGTGTCGACTTATCTCAAATATTTTAACTGAATACTCGATACAACCCAAAGTGGTACCAAAGGAATGATGCCGTATTGCCAGTCACAGAAGAAATGCTGCTTATAACTTTGTATTTACCATTTTAAGTTAAATTTTCTATAAATAATTAGTCATTGTAAAATTGAGAATACTTCAGGCAATAAATGAGTGTAACAGATTATATAAAAGAACCATCTACTAAGAAAACTGTTTGGCTTTCAATTGTCACCCAGTTGATTCTCAATACTCCATAAATCATTCGTGCCACTGTCAACGCAATAGATATCCAGGAAAAGGAGACAATAGATAAGTCCATAAATGCATCGAAAAGTAGTGATTTTGTGAACAAGTTTTTTAACTTAAAAGTTAGAAGCATGGAACGGTATTAGTACATTGAGGCACTGCTCAAATTCAACATGATGAACTGAATTACCCCTCCACAAAATGTCCGACACAACAAGCTAAAACTACAACTATAAATATCCATTGCAGGTGACATAGACAAAGCAGGTATGCAACAAAGAAGAACTAAAAATGTAAATGACACAAAGTACCTTCAAAGGAACCATGTACACGTAAGAGAAGTGGGTTTGAAATAAATAAATAATGCTAATTTTGAGTTGGCTTCATTCGAGTCGAGCTAAATGAGTGGGCTGGTTCAGACCATAGCTATGTACAATAGATAGTTCTAGCCACATCTCGTTTCCAATCGCACATTAGCTGCCACAGCAGAGAAAACCAAACATTAGTTTGCTAATCTTTAGCTGATTCAAGTTTAACATGTGTCCAAGTAAATAAAGATAGTAATGAATTCCTCAACCTTGGAAAGAAGGTTGAATTAACAGCTACAATGGGAGTTTCGAAAGGCAGCACTCTATTCTTCAACCTTGAAAAGAAGATCGAAATAACAGGAGCAATTTTAGTTTGGAAAGGTAGCACTCTCACAGGATAACATCCCAACGTTGTTCCAGCCAACCTCGGAGCATTCCTTGCCCATTTGAAAGTCATGTGAGAGTTCCAGAAACAATGCTATATGATATGACCCCAGGATGCACCAAGTTAAACAACCAAATGAACATGTCAATCACAAACCCCCATCAATTCAAATACCTAATATAACATAAACCAGAAAACCCTAAATTCTCTTTACCTGATGAGTGACCAACCTATGGCAGATGCTTACACCTTCCACCTAATCGCCATTTCTCTCAGTGCGTGCTTTTTCAGCAGTTAATCCTCCTCTTCACATTATTTTTCTTCTATACACATACAAAACCATCAAATACCATCCTTAATCCAATCACAAATATACACAAATACATAAAAAGTTAAATGGGAATAAAATTGATCTAATATTAAAGAAAAATAAAAATCAATACACAAACTCTGATTTTTGTTGTTATTTATCCAACACAACAATCTTAATAGTCCTATAACACTGCTGATCATATTTGATCTAAACCCAATCAAGGTAATAGTCATAAGAAACAAACAGAGATTTAAATATTCCTTATTTCCATATATTATATTCTCACATTTTCAACCAAATGGATCGTAAATAAATACATAAATGGATCACCATCAATGGGAAAAAACCAACCAAACCTTCTAATAGAATTCGATAAAAGAATATTTTAGCTTTCCAAAAATAAAATTAAAAATCACATAAAATACTAACCGTCGAAAAGAATTCCATTTTGGAAATCAGTGTTAGCATGCTGCTGCATTGAAAAAACCATTAGCATAATACCCAAAGTGCCCTGCGGCTGTGGCATGTGCAGGGCACCACCAATCTGTGGTGGCTGCGGCCTACCACCACAGTTTCCAGCGAGCAAAGGCTTACTCGGCATTCACTTCAATTTCAAGTGCATTTCCTCTAACACCACTCATATGCTCTGAAACCCCTCTTCTCTGTTACCCCCACAATCATTTTCTCTCCTGAATTGTTACTAAGCAGAACTGTTCTGACATTCAACATTCTCCCTGGCAGGGTCGTAAAACTTGTAACTAACCTTATTTCCACGTTCAACATAGGCAAAGGAGCATGACAGGGTAGACCTGGATACTAGTTCACGAGTTCTTTAACCCAATCTCAATAAACTTCACCTAGACAATGTGAGGTCAAAACTTGAATCTCCTACCATGCAAGCAACAAGATTCATTCCATACCAGTGGCTGCAGTTACACTACCAATGTCACCGAGAATCCATGCTTTGCCTAGTAAGATGGAGGTGTGCCTTGTTGATATAGACTCATTTCATCACATGTTCCTGAATGCTGATGGCGCATTCTATTCTAACAATAAACATGTAATACACCAGAGTAACTGTATGACCGTGATTCACATTGACACATGCAGCAGAAAAGTAGATGGACAATTTTGTTTGGCAAATTGACCAATTTCGATAAGATAATATATATCTACTATGTAATAACTTTTGAGGTAGAAAGCTTCAAATTACACTGGAGATTGAGAGAACAAAAGATCTGGCTGTAATCCTTGTAGAAGTATCCCACAAAAAGGACAGTATGGTAGTGATGATCCTATAAACGAAGAAAGGTCTGAAAAAAAGATTCAAAATCTGAAAGATGTCCAGGCATTGTGAATAGATCTCGAGGAGCCAACATTGAAGCCCATCGTTGACAACATACGCAAAACCATGAGGGGGAAATGGGGAAACAATGCAATAGTTTATGGCCATGGCCAACCCTATTACTGCCCATCACTCCCAAGCAAAATGCAAATTCCGTTGATTCAAATGGAACAGCTGCTGAACAGTAACTGCATTGCTCTTCCACTTCACATCCATAAATGTCTTTTAATCTCCTGTTGTAAAAATAACAGAAATAAAATTCTGAGTAGATTAGAGAAGTGAAAATAGCTAATGAAAAGGTAGGAACTACGGGCAGAGCCAGAAAGATATGTTAGGGTGTGATGAAATTTATTATTATTATTTTTTTTCAATGAACTCATACCATAAAAGATACTCTATGTCCACGAGATTTAATTTAAAAGGTTAAACTCAAGATGTTCATGACAAAGTAGATCAGAATATATTTTTGGGAAAATTTTGTCAATGTACTAAACCTTTCATTTAGTTGCAGATTTAACCCAAACCTTTCATTTGTGCCACCGGAAGTACCAAACATTTAAAAAGATTACAATTCCAGTCCAAAATGACTGTTTCTGTCTGTTTGACCACCAAAATCGTTAGATGACCCTAGAAATGAAAAAATTAATAATTTTTCCCAAATAGGCAAAAGCAATCTGAGCATTACACACTTTCCCCTTCTATTATTGCGCTTTACTGTTCATTTGTCCTCCATTTTCATCACTATTAATATCCTCCTCTTCCACAGTTCGTCAAAAAAAATCAGCACGTAGATGGAGATGAATGTATGCAGATGTGATTCCCGGTGCACATGAAGACCTCATGATGAACCAAAACCCAGGAAGATTTCTCACTTGTCCTCGAAGTCAAGATCTGGGTAGATGTACCCTTTTTGTGTTATGTGACCCTCCTATGTGTAAGAGATCAAGAGAGCTGATTCTAGGTCTATTACGGGCTGGGGGGAAATAGAAGCTAAAATCAACACCCACCAAGCAACAAGACCAAATAGTGGAAGACTTGGTAGTTCGACTGTGTGGGTAAAATGGGATTGTACCTATGTAGGATGAGCGTTTTTATCTTCAGAAATTTAGGTTTAGGGTTTTGGTGTGGGGGGTTTTGTGTTATATGTTGTGAAATGTGGTTGTGTTGTACCTTTTTCCTTGAAATGAAGTACCCCTTTGTGTATTATCGCTAGTGCTGAATTTCACATTTCTAACTATGCCTTTGTTTAATGCAAAATTAAATATCAAATCATACTGTAAACGTTTTGTAGATGATGCAGCAAATGTACCAAACCTTTCAATAAATCACAGCATAGGTACCAAACATTTTGTAATAGTTGTAGCGACAGTACTAAACCTTTGATAATAGTTGCATGAACAATACTAAACATTTGGTAAGATATGCTTAAAAAGTACATAGTTCTTAATCACCTGCACCTCGTATTTGATGAATACAATTAGAAAACCTGATGAAAACACATGATAATGCAAAGAATTCAACTTCAACAGTCTTGAACAACATATATGACTATTCCATTTGAAATTCCAAGTCACTTCACAAAATCACAACATTTTCTGCATATGTTTTCAGTCAACATTTCAGAAAATACAACATTTGCAAAGTAATTCAAGTTCGCTTCACAAAATCACAATGTTCACAAAATAAGCTTACTTTTCAACAAAATTATAGAGGAAAAATCACATCATGTTCAAGATTTGGATACTTGATTCTTGGACTTCTTCATCTGCGACCATGAAGTTATTGTTGAAGGTGTTTTTTTCTTCCCTTTGATGCTCTTGACTATATATCTTGTTGAGACTCTAGTTGCGTGCTTGATTGTGACTCTTGTTGTGAACTAGCTTTACTAGACAGTGGTCCCTTGCATCTTCTTTTGTTATGTCTAGATTCCCCACATCGTTTACAAGTCATCTTCATTCTAGCCCTTCCCATTTTAATTCTTGCAGGCGGCTCATTTTGTGACCTCTTTCTCATTTTTTTGGGGTCAAAATAGCATAGCATGGTTGCTTCTCATCCATTTGTTCATCATGTATTCCAAACTTCTGAACATTGACCAACTACTTGCCCGTCTCACAATCAACCACGGAAACATCCTTATGTTCTATTTCATCCCTTGGCAACTCCAAAACCTCAACTACAGGCAAACAATACAATTTAACCACCCTATTTTCATTAAGCAACTTCACTACATTCATGAAATCTGAATTTTTAACTAGCTAGAATGATGCTTCACTCAATCTCTTCTTTTCTATCTTGTACAGATACCTGATTCTACCATAATATCATAGCATTTTCATGGCATTGTCCAGAAGAAATCTGTTGAAGAAATCAAGGCAGACATAATCTAGATAACTTATGTTACCATACTTGTACACAAACTTTCTCATTTTTCCAAATAAAATTCCACCATGATATAGACGTATGTGAAAATACTTTGTGTTTTCCCTTAAAACAAAAAAACACAAAAATAAAAATAAAAAATAAAAAAAATTAAGCCCTAACCCATTTTAGTTCGAGCAATGCACATGTACAAAATAAGCTATTACACAGTATATTAAGTACCAAGTTATCAAATCACTTGACATTTTCACATTTTCCAGTATGTGAAAACAAACTATAGACATAGCTTGTAATCACATTGTTTCATACTGTAAATGGGAAAAAAAGGGAGCATTCTTACCATACACAGGTTGGGGAAGAGAGCCTCGAATATGGGCTGCAATATCTGATAGAAGATATCTTCTTCTTTGTACATTTCATCAACTTCGTGGGTTTTAGCAGGTTCTATATTGGATGATGAAATGAAGAGTAACTGACGTTTTTTTATTTTGAAGGGAAAATGTGTAATGCCCATATTGCCCTTGTTTATTTGGGAAAAATTATTAAATTTTTCATTTTTGGGGTCAACTAACGATTTTGGTGGTCAAACAGACGAAAACAGTCATTTTGGACTGGACATGCGAAGTGCACAAATGAAAGGTTTTGGGTCAAGTCTGCAACTAAATGAAAAATTTGGTACCTTAGCTGCAATTTTCCCTACCTGACAAAGTTCTAACAAATATATTTTTACTAACAAAATTAAATATAAAGCATAATATTTGTTTTGATAATAACATCCACTTCATGGTCGATATAAATAAATTTTTTAACTCACAAGTACAAATAAGTAATATATGAAAAAATACATAAATTTTTCCTTTTTTTTTTTTGCTAGGCTAAATTTTTGTTCTTTTTGATTTCACCATGAATTTGGTCTAGAATTTCCATTTTTTACATACCAATTTGCTTTTGAGCTGGGGCAGGGCTGCCCCCCTCTCCATCCGCCTCTGGTGGGAACTGCAACAGGGCCATGAGCCTATAACCTGAAATTGTATCTTAAAAGATTAAATTGTGTGAAAGGTTTCTAACTATAAGATATCACAAGAAATGACCAAACATTTGCATTCACTTGTATTAGGTCAGGAAGATTGGACAAGTCAAATATTAGTTTATGCAAATATTGCTCACTTTAACATTGATACTTTTTTTCCGCAATGTCTTGAAGAAAACGGAAGTTCAAAAAAAGGCATCTATGAAAATTACCGCTTCTCATGTTTTCCAACTTCTGTTGCTTAAAATAATCCTTCAAATATCTATAATTAAGTGAAACCCACTATCCTATAACGACTTGAGCAATTTGTATGTGAAAGAACAAGTAATGAAACACTTCAAACGACCGAAGATCATTATTCCTTTGATTTTGAAAACAATCTCAAAAGAAGATATTGAATTGAAATATAAGAGCGTGTTTGAGCTCCATTTTTGGTGTAAAATGCATATTGGAATAGTAGATTGATTAAGAATGTGTAATTTAAAAATAAGAAAAAGTTTTAGGTTTGCGTGTAATATTATTTTATTGAAGAATGTGTGGTTGAAAAGAAGGGAGAAAAATGTATTTTGAAAATAATGGAGATCAAAGAAGGGCTAAGAATACAGAAAACGTATGGCTAAAAAGTTCTCTAATAAAATGGAGAATTACAAGGAAAACAGAGAGTTAAAGCTTTTGTTCGATAACTGCATGACTGTTCCTTGACATTGATCCAATTCAATTCATGCATCTTAGTTCTCATATTATATTTTGTATCACTAAGTCCACTCAATTTTCACTTGAGCAACCTAAAGAAAAAGACTTCATGCCGTCTATAAATAGATGAATAGCAGCAAGTAGCATGACAATATATTTCTCAGTATTTGAACAAAGTATAATATGAGTACTTAAAATAAACAGTTTCCAATAAAAAAATTATTAAGAACAATTTTGATAAAATGACTTATTAACTCACCAATCTAAGAGTATCAGTCACTAACGAGTAAATTTTAGTGAAAGAAAAGTGGGCATGAATTTAATAAATATGTGCCAAAAATAAAGAACCACCAAAAGCAACTTTATATCTAAACCAATTCTTTTTTCTAACTATAGCCTTTTCACTTCTATACCTCCATTTCAATAGTAAGCTAAGTAAAAATATAGTTCTATCCTTGGTGTAATTAATTAGTAGCGTTACCACAGAGCATGTGACAGTAAAATTACTTTGCCATATATCTTTTTGAAAGGTTAATTATTTCTCCTTTTCTACAGAAAAAGATTCAAACGTGAGAACAAGCACACACTAGCAATTTTTTACTTGCAGCATGTCAGAAAATCACTGATGATAAAATGCAGTGTGACATTAATTATTTTTTATCAGCACAACCACTCACCTCTCTTCAGAACTTCCGGTAGCCAAAAGAAATTGTGGATTTGAAACATCAGAATCAAACAATGCCCAATTAATTGCTGTGATCCAGTTATCATGTGCCGGAGAAACCCAATCAGTGTTGCGGTAGTAGAGTCTCCTTTATTATTAAGGGAATAGCTCTGCAGACCATGGATTCTCCAGAATGATATTCTACGACATTTCCCTCCAACAGCAAATACAGAGCAGCAACCCGATGAATTCATCAGCAGAATGGGTGACCATGCCACAATAAGAGATGCCAGCATTGCATTGTGAGAACTGCTGCTGCGCAGACGTAGGAACAATTTGATAAGTCATTTTTTCCATTTCTTTCTTCAGAGGGTTTGCTTTAGAAACAGACATAGGAAGTTGTGTTTCATTTTAGATTTTTAGGTTCGTTTGGAGCAAACTGAAAAAGGAGAACGAAAAAAAAGAAGCTACAAATTATATATTGAAGGCCACAAATTGACATTAGTTGATTCAGTGTGAAGCCTCAAGTATCTGAAGGCAATATAACATCAGAGGAAAATGACGAAAGAAATCGATGAACACTGACATTACACTCAGTGCATCTTGTCTCCTTCGCTAGTGTTTATTTTTTAAAATAGAGATAGGTACTGCATCAGCGATCTAGGCTAACAAGACTTCGAATGACGGAAGAACCAACTCACTTCACAATTTTCTGAAGATATAATTCCTGGCTCCTCAAAATTGATATTCAGGAGATAAGCATGCAGAATCTCAGATATACCCACAACCTATAAAAATTAAAAAGACGAAATCATGATCGACAATCAATATAAGTATTGAAAGCTTTCAGATCTGCCTTAGAAATAATAGCACACTTGATAGAGTAATCGCTGCTACCGGTTCAAGAAATAGAGAGACCACATATATCTACGTATGCCTCACAAAAGGCATAAAGCCGCAAGTCAAAGGAAAAATATAATGAGAGATGAATTTAAGCCCACAAAATGTACAGAAAATGTACATGAAATCTGCAAATGAAAGAAAATGATCTTTCTAACACGGGCAACTATTGAACGCAACATATTCCATCTAGCATGTGCATTAGTCAAGAATCTATTTGATTACCAAATCTAACTTATGAGATCAAACTACGCTGGAGTGTACACAAGCTAGAGGATGTTAATTTATCCTGCCACTCTTGATTTACATAGTCTCTTTTATTTGGTCGGGAAGGATAAATGGAATAAAAGGCTAGTATGATGATCTATGTTGGTATCATCGGCATAAAAGGCCTTTCAAATTTCATTTTAGGTCATCTTAATCTGATTCCTATAAATCAGTATTACACAGGATCCTCTCTTCTTAAGTGTGTCCTTCAGATGCCATGTGCATTAAATACTATCACTCCTTGCAAAAACTGCCTCACATATTACTTCATTATATACCTCTACCCAATATGCAGAAAACTCACAGAACAGCATGCGATAAATCTTCGCTTGTCCTTTAGTGGAGAATACAGCAAGCAAACCACTGCACAGAATGAAATGATTCACAATTAAATCAGCGACGAAAAGAACACATCATAAACTTTATGAAGATGATTCAATACAACAAGAACAGAAACATCATAGCTGAGAAAGAAGCTTATACCCTGAGTTGGGCACCAATCCAACAGGAGACCAAGAAGTTGACCTGACACAAGACCGAGAATCCCGAGATAAACAAGCCGGTAACAAGCAATTGAAGAGAAAATCTATCAGCATGTCAAAGAAAGTACAAGTAGATGATCCATGAATCATGAAAAATACTGGTTTTCATAGTGTAAACTAGGATTCATACAATCATTATACTTATTATCAGAAACTGACTAAATCTATAACACTCGCCTGCTAATATAAGTGAAACCATGGATTCTATAATTAAATTGAATACATGTTACATACCTTGACGCTGAATCAACCCAATGGGAAAAGGCTTACTGGAATTGATAGTCACCAAACCCGAGGTCCATATGGTTTAGCCGGATTCGGAACAAGATAGTAAGCATGTGAGAGCGTATTTCATAAGCACTATTGAGGGCTATTAGAAACTACAATGGACAAGATTTTAACTTAATGCTGTCCACTATGGTCCAATCCCGAGTATCAAACATGTCATGAATGATTCAGGCACCGATTTTATTCACTAAGACATTTTTTAACAGGGTAAGCTCAGAATTGAACAAATGTTGTAGAATTGGGAGAGCCATACCTCAAGAGCTACAGTTGTAGAGCTCAAGCCTATTTAAACCACGCAAAGGAAGCCCATACTTCCGATTCTGATGTCGGATTCAAGGCCCCATGACCTCAACTGGAACCATGACAGAGAACTAACCTAGACATTGTTATACAGAAGTCCAACTCCGATCAACCTAGACTTTCGAGGAAACTTTGCAATTTTGTATATAACTAAAAACAGAAGGTCATCAAAAAAATCCAAATGGATCTTTTGTTCTCGACCATGTCAGTAATCACGAGTGAGGGGATAAATTAAGACGAAGAAAGAAGGCAGGTAATGAAAGATAAAAAGGACAGAACAGAGAAGGAGATGGAGCATACACCAAGCTCCAAGAATGTGCTTGGGCTGGACTGGGCAGACAAAAAGTACCAAACCGGAATTCTGTCCTGTAAGTAACAGTAGGAATTGCAGTAAATTAATATTTTCCATTAATGATATTTTTGATCAATTCCAACTTGAGAATAATATTTAATAATTTCAAGTGTACATCTAGTTTGATATCTAATGTGTTGTTAAAAAAATATTGGAGGGAAAATTATTTATTTTTTTAATCTGTCTAATATTGTGTTGTTACGTAACAAAGTGTAAATGATATTTTACATGTAGCATGATTATTAATCTAATAGTGTCATAGCAGAGACTCAAACTAGATCAGGCTTACAGCGCTTCGAAAAGTATTTAATGATGCGTCTGTGATATAATAGCTACCAAAAAACAAGGGTAAACCAATGTGATCANAATGATATTTTTGATCAATTCCAACTTGAGAATAATATTTAATAATTTCAAGTGTACATCTAGTTTGATATCTAATGTGTTGTTAAAAAAATATTGGAGGGAAAATTATTTATTTTTTTAATCTGTCTAATATTGTGTTGTTACGTAACAAAGTGTAAATGATATTTTACATGTAGCATGATTATTAATCTAATAGTGTCATAGCAGAGACTCAAACTAGATCAGGCTTACAGCGCTTCGAAAAGTATTTAATGATGCGTCTGTGATATAATAGCTACCAAAAAACAAGGGTAAACCAATGTGATCATGACATTGTAGGTGCTTGCGATAGGACGGATGCGAACTAAATTTCTTTTCTTTAATTTTTGCTTGTTGCTTTTCATTTTGATAGAGTAGGTGATTGCTTCTAG
Organism: Fraxinus greggii; assembly: GCA_903798315.1. Taxonomy (NCBI): domain Eukaryota; kingdom Viridiplantae; phylum Streptophyta; class Magnoliopsida; order Lamiales; family Oleaceae; genus Fraxinus; species Fraxinus greggii. Next base: position 2,236 of record CAIGRK010273737.1, on the reverse strand, counting down.
CTTGTTGTCTACTGAATGAGCCTTCACGGGCAATCTCATAGAGATATAGTGAATTAACTCAAATAGATATGAATGATTTGAATTTTAGAGAGGTTAATTGATTTAAACAGTGAATTGGCTGGTTCGCAACACTTTAATCATCACATTGAATAGTTATCATCGTGCCAAAGAAACTTCTTTCATTTAATTCCTTAATTAATGTTAATTTTAATGTACTAGTTATCACTAAATTCTAAGTATAGTAACAAAAAAGAGATTAATTGATTTTTAAACTAATTTTAACTACAAACCATTAAAGATTTGTTTTTATCGAATAATGAAGTGAATTTATTGGATTTCAGAATTCACCTATTAATGATATTACTAATTCTCAACCCATATAAAGTAGTATTTTTCTGATTTTAATGACAATCTATAATCCAATTTTATTAAATATTCTTTTCCAAAATATATCAAACTTATGTTTAACACGATCCGATCATATTATTAATCTGAATTCATATGAAAAACATGTATTAATTGACTGGATTATGACACACGATTACACATGGCATAAATATTATTCTTAATACCCATTGCCCGTGCGTTAAATATGTAGTCTTCCACCTACCGTGAGTCTTCCAACACTATGAATATGTAACAAATTCTTTAAACGATGGCCAATCGTTCAAACAACAAAATATTTATGCATAAGTAATCAAAAACCCAAGAAATTACTAAAATCAACGAGTCTTGAATTAAAAATAGCGATTAACAAGTTTCATCATCAATTCAATACAATAAATATTTATCCTAGCTTATTCATGATAAAGTTACACATGAAAGATTTAATTGATATCACCCAGAAACAAGAAAGAATGAAGAAATAGGAGAAATCCATGTTCTTGATGATAAGTATATTTTATACACTTATTTGGGACCTAAAATAACGATATTTGATAGTTTTTTGACAAAATATATTCTAAATTGTTGTATATCATGTTTAATAGGTGAAATTCTATGAATAAAAAAGGAATTGAAGGAAAGAAGCAAGAGGTGACAAAAAATGCTAAATCCAAAGTACTAGAACTAACTTTTGGCATAAATATTATTCTTAATACCCATTGCCCGTGCGTTAAATATGTAGTCTTCCACCTACCGTGAGTCTTCCAACACTATGAATATGTAACAAATTCTTTTAAACGATGGCCAATCGTTCAAACAACAAAATATTTATGCATAAGTAATCAAAAACCCAAGAAATTACTAAAATCAACGAATCTTGAATTAAAAATAGCGATTAACAAGTTTCATTATCAATTCAATACAATAAATATTTATCCTAGCTTATTCATGATAAAGTTACACATGAAAGATTTAATTAATATCACCCAGAAACAAGAAAGAATGAAGAAATAGGAGAAATCCATGTTCTTGATGATAAGTATATTTTATACACTTATTTTGGACCTAAAATAACGATATTTGATAGTTTTTTGACAAAATATATTCTAAATTGTTGTATATCATGTTTAATAGGTGAAATTCTATGAATGAAAAGGGAATTGAAGGAAAGAAGCAAAAGGTGACAAAAAATGCTGAATCCAAAGTACTAGAACTAACTTCCATTACATGAAAGAATTGAGGATTTGAAAAGCAAACATTAATTAATTGGGCCTCAATTTGAATGGACTTTTGGTTACACACACACACACACACACACGAGAAGATAGGACACACAAAAAAAAAAAGAAGAAGAAGAAAAGAAAGAGAGCAATTGCAGCGGAATAGGAAGAAAAAAAGGAGAAGATGAGAATCGACGGGTAGCTTTGGAAAAAAATAAACAATCAAGAGCAAATAATCATGCGATGAAGATATAACATAGAATAATTCACAGATCTTTTCAAAACACGTTCACATAGATCAACAGATTAACACTAAGTTAATCAATCAAACGGTCAAAACCAAATGTACAAAAATGCATAAATGACCACACGAAAATATCTCACCATACTTAATATATCCTATTCATTGTTGCTCACACCTAGAGAATACATATCTCCTTTCATCGCCCACCATGCTCTCTAGACTGATCACTCAACTCATGTCTAACGGTAGACCTCTATAGATCCTAAATTTTCGAGATAATCTTCTATCACCACATCACTTTTCCCAACCTATGTGGATAATGTGTCTCTACCTAATAGAAGTGATAGAAGTGCCTCTCTTATACTCCATCTGATCAGGGCCTTTTACA
>CAIGRK010273655.1:0-21347 GCA_903798315.1 Fraxinus greggii | reverse complement strand
TTATACTAGTCTCTTTGATAGTGTTTGTTTTTCCGTTTCATTTCTGTATTGAACGGAAAACTTATTCTCTTTGAAATGAAGAACTTTGGAGTTAGGTATATTGTTATTTACTCTTTCTTCAAAGTAGTTTTTTTTTTTTTTTGGTGAGTGCGAAAATAGTTTGCTTCTTTGAGGAGCTTAAAGTCACCAATAAACTTTTGGTTGTTTACAAAACATTTATATCTTCCTTTGACTGGTTATGCATAACTTGTTCGTGTTAAAGAAACTCTAATCTGTGCTAATTACTGCCCGAGTCGAGACAATCTTCATATCATATCAGTGGACATATCAAATTTGTTTGCTGAGATATGGATATGCTTTTGATAATGAAAAAGAATGGTAGCGTCATTATGGTATTACAAATTCTTTTGCTTATTAGGTTCAAGGTGTAGCTGCCATTGGCAGCCATTTTTTTTAAGCATTTCGTTTATTATCTCCACCTTGATGCAAATGATCAACAAATAAGTGCACAACCATCATAGCCAACATGTGTTTCCCTTAAATGTAGTGATCATTAACATCACGTAAATATAGTTACATGCAATATCACGAAGTTTACCCAATATCGATTTTCAACATTTGCAAACAAGATTTGAACTTGTTAAGAAGAAGTACCGTTGAGTTGGAATTTTCTCAAGTAATATAGATTCCTTTTGAATTATATCTCTAATAAAATGCATTCTAACATCTATATGATTTGTCATTTCATGGAATACAAGATTTTTGCATAAATGAATAGCACTTTGACCATCTGAGTAAACAATTACAGGGTGGGAGAGTACATTTAATTGACATGAAAAACTTTTAAGCAATAAAGATTCTTTTATGGCTGGCTTTAGTGGCAGTCACATATTCTGCTTCTGTGGCAGATAATGCAACAATAGACCGTAACTGTGATTTCCAACTTATACAAGTACCACATAAAATAAACATATAAGAGGTGGCTGATTTTCTATTATCCCTATCACCAGCATAATTAGAATCTACAAACCCCTTCAATGCAATACTTCAATACAATACCTTCTTTATTGGAGTTAAAACATAAATCCAAGTTGTAAGACCCTTTTAAGTACCTAAGTAACCATTTTAAGGCAATCCAGTATTCAGGCCAGGATTGGCAATAAACGTACTTAAAGTATTGATTGCATGGACAATATCAGGTTTGGTACATACCATGGTGTACATAACAGACCTTACAACATTAGCATTGGGAATTTCTTGCATGTATCTCACATCAGATTCATCATCAGGACACTGAAAGTGCGCTTAGCCCAGTCATCATCATAGCCCAATTGTTTTGGATTGGATTTTGGCATCACAACCCAAACATCGTGTTCCTTTCATTTCATTGACTCGCACATGCTAAGGTTGCATTTAAAGTGAAGGCATGCATTTTCATTCCAATTGCCTTGGCAATTTTTCCTTTTAAAGCTTCCACTTTTTGACTTGCTGACCATCTTGATTTATTAAACCATGCCATATGTCTAGCAATTTCAAATTTTTTTTTTTTTTGGGATTATTGGTAAAGATAGTAGATATCAAGTTGATAGTAACAGGCACATAGCTTTTCCATGCCCCAACTAAAATATGCCTATAGCCTTCCATTCATCCATGTAAGAGGACTTATCCTCGGGTCAAATTTAGTAAATATGATAGTGCACATAGTTCTTATTGTATTTCAAAATTCAAAACTGCATATGACCTTGCAAATGATTCTGTTTTGTCACCTCATACAGTTTTGTTGAAATATATGATTGGATTTATCCCATCAGAGCATATATCAAATATTCAACTTTAAAAAAAGATGGTTGCTGGTAAGATTGCTAGGAAAGTTTAGCATTAACAAGCAAAAGCCGCAACTAGCAACTTCCTTGTACGGGTGGTCACCAGAACATTTAGAAATATAATCTTATTTATTGTCCTAATTTAAAATTCCCCCAGAATAAAACAAAGGGAAAGAGGTAATTGGGCTCGATTTATACCTGTTAAGACGGTGTTCAGTAAATTGGGGAATCAGGGGAGCCCGAGTCCCTGTTTTGATCATTGTGAATAGATCCTATTTTTTGCCCATAAAAAGTTATTTGTCTTCACTAAATGATCATGGACACGTTAGATACTTCTAGGCATCTGTCATCCATTTTCAGAGCAAGTTTCCGATCTTGTGTGATTGCTGTATAACGATCTTGGTATTAGAAGAAAAAACTTTGTTGTTATTTTTATTCTGTAAACATTTAAAAAAAAAAAACAAATCTCTGCCAGTTTAGCAGAAGATTGGCCATTTTCTGATGCCCCTTTAATTTTGATCAGGTATGACTATTCTGGGTATGGGCAGTCATCTGGAAAGGTACAGTGTTTTTTTTCTTTTGAATGGTTATGTGGTTTCACTTATTTTTCCTGGAAATATAATCTACAACATGTTTTCTTTTCTTTCTTATAGCCCAGCGAGCAACATACATATGCTGATATTGAAGCCGCATACAAGTGTCTTGAGGAAAATTATGGTACTAAACAGGAAGATGTTATTCTCTACGGTCAGTCTGTTGGAAGTGGACCAACTTTGGATCTTGCGTCTCGTTTGCCTCGATTAAGAGCTGTTGTCCTGCATAGTCCTATACTGTCTGGCTTAAGAGTTATGTATCCTGTAAAACGCTCATATTGGTTTGACATCTACAAGGTTGCTTAACATTCATCTTCTTATAAACGTAGAATATTAAGCTTCCTGCATTTCTTTGTTTAGTTCATCTTTGTTCCAACATTGTGTTGCAGAACATCGACAAAATCCCGCTGGTCAAATGTCTCGTTCTCGTCATTCATGTAAGCATATGAAGAATAAACATGCTTGAATTGTCTGTTGCATTTTGCACACGAGCATGACTCAGTTCAATATGTTCATCTCTTTATTATCCTCAAATATTGTGGTAATCTAAAAAGATGAAGCATTTTCATTTGTCGTTAGATTTCATGTCAATTCTTTTAAGAACACGTTGATTTTATTGATTGTTGGGTAGATTTGTAGGATCGGTTACTCACCGAGAGAAACACTAAATCTTGTGCAGAAGTAATGCCTTTCAAACAATTCTGAGACACAATCACCATTGATACTATTGAACGTTAGTCGGAAACAATTTTAACTGCCTACATAATCTGTTATGCAGGGAACTGCAGATGAAGTTGTGGACTTCTCGCACGGTAAGCAGCTCTGGGAACTATGCAAGGAAAAGTACGAACCCTTATGGATCAAAGGAGGAACTCACTGCGATTTAGAACTCTATCCTGAGTATATCAGACATTTGAAGAAGTTTGTGGCCACAACTCCATCACAGAGGATGAGTGCAAGGAAAAGCGTGGACCAGTTTGAGCCATCTAGGAAGAGTACAGATATTTTCGAGGCTTCAAGAAAGAGCACTGACAGGAGAGAAAAGCCCAGGCACAGCACTGACAAGCCTGAACATATAAAAAGTCAGTCAAATAATCCTGACAAGCTAAGGATCTCATTTGATCAAATTGATAGGTCTCGGAGGAGTGTCGACTGCATTGAAAAATCCCGGAAAAGTATCGACCTTCAACTCGAAAGAGGTCGGAAGAGTGTTGACCGGTTCGAAAGGGTAAATTTTTTTCAAAACCAACTGTAGAACTTGTGCTAGAATATGGTGATATTGGGTATAGGAAATTGATTGAGTTTGCTCTATTTATAGTCTGTTTGACGGAATTCTATAATAACTGGTCAATGAAATCAGAGAGAAATGTGATGTTACAATGTGATTCTTCTTCTAATCCATTGGGATTGTAGGTTGTTTTGGTATGCCTTTCACACAGGATCCAGGTCCACGGTGACCCGGTGCTTGTATAGTTACTTGACCTGCCAAAAGGCAGGTTTACCCAGCCAAGGCGCCAAACGTGACTCTCTACTGCAACTGTTTTTTTTTTTTTTTTTTGGTGATATTGGGTATAGGAAATTGATTGAGTTTGCTCTATTTATAGTCTGTTTGACGGAATTCTATAATAACTGGTGAATGAAATCAGAGAGAAATGTGATGTTACAATGTGATTCTTCTTCTAATCCATTGGGATTGTAGGTTGTTTTGGTATGCCTTTCACACAGGATCCAGGTCCATGGTGACCCGGTGCTTGTATAGTTACTTGCCAAAAGGCAGGTTTACCCAGCCAAGGCGCCAAACGTGACTCTCTACTGCAACTGTTTTTTTTTTTATTTTTTTAATTAAATTAGAAATTTTTATAAAAATGGCCTCCAGGTAATGGAATTAGTCTGACGGGACACATCCCAGTCTTGACTCACGTAATTTCCGGGCTTCATTTTTTTGATGGGCTGTGCATCCACGGTGGAGAGTGTCGCGGCGCACAGCGGCGATGAATGTGGATTTTTTTTTTTTGTTTTTCGAACTGATTTTACATTTTCTAAAAAAGATTTGATGGTTCAGTATCTTTAAGACGACGTCTCGATACTTTTTTCAAGGTTGAATNATTTACTATGATGAGATGATAAGATTTCAGTTTTGTATTGCAGATTGATATATACAGTCTTCTTTGCTCGCTCTTATCGGAAACCATCCTTTATTATGTTTTCCGGAGATGAAACTTTGTTATTCCGGTCTCTGGCATAGGAGAATGAGACTCGTTGGGTTAAAAATATATGTACTCGTTGAACGTTTAGAGAACTTTCATGTTGGTTACTAAACTTTAGTTTGAGTTAAAACATTTTTTTTTTTTTTTTTTTTTTTTGGTGGCGGCGGACTTGTGAGGATTTGGATATTTGAGAATGAAATCGAAGCAACTTTTGAAAATTTTGAAGTGGGTTAGTGAATTTAGAGCTAAAAAATGTAACTTTATTTGAGTAACGGAGGGACGAAGGAGGTAAAGTGCAGCCATGGTAATGGATGTTACACGAGAGTTTATCAATTCCTCATCGTGCTAGTTGATTTACAAGAATTATGTTTGAACTTTGAATTGTGGGCGTTGGATGAGTTTGGATATCCAACATTTGTTGGGATTTGTGCAATGATTATTCGGTGAAATTGTTATGGTATGTAATTTTTAATCGGTTTAGGTGATATAATTTTTTTGCTGCTTGTTTTGGTTGTTTCCAAGTTCACTTTTAGAACAAAAAATGCACAATGACCACTTTGCCGAAATTCTGTTGGAATTTTGCAGGTAATGGAGGATGGTGTTGGTGCAGCTATAGGCTCCCTATACATTCACTTTTACATCAAAAAATATAAACTTGGAAATGATCAATTATGTTACTTTTAAAATTGTTGCTTCCCTCTCTATTTTGTTGGTTGTTGGGAGTGGTGATGGTGTTTGTGGTGGTGGAGTGGTGACGGTTTGCAAACAGTAACAGTAATGCTGCCAGTGGTCATATGTCCATAGAGTGTACAATATGACATGTGACGTGTGCAGTGTGACTTGTGAACATATATGAGTGATCTGTGATCAATTCTATTTGATATGTGATTTATGTACAATGACTAGTGACATGTGAACTGATAACATGTCACACGTGTTGACATATGGTTGATTTTACCTTTAGCGATCATAACAAAAAAAGTTAAATTTTGGTTCTAACAATTGAATTTAAGTTTTCAAATCATTCGATTGTATTATTGATTGATCGAGAATAAAAAGATCACTATCAAGACTTTCACATTACAAACCGGACTCACAATGAATGTAAAAATGGAAATCGAGCATTTAAGTCAAAATCATTTGGGGCAAGAGCTTCAAAAGTCAATTGTCAAAGGAAGATCTTAGACTAAACATTTTTATCCATTTATGAATGTATAAACACTTCAATATTTAATAATGAATGATTAAAGCTTTACAACAATTTTTTTATGAACAAAAAGTCATTCTCATAAAAATGTTTGTATATAAAATTTCAAATTGATATTTAAACTTAAGGGTAGTTAGTACATGACATCCCTACCTTTCATTACTATTGTAGACTATAGTTAAGACCTGATAAATGATTTTTTCCCTTAGTTGAATATGCTGTGAAAGTATACTTATTACAAACTTTGTCAAAAGTCAATGGGACGAATTTCGGAAACTTATTACAATGCTTATTTATTCCTTTCATGATATTATCACTTGAAATAGCTAAGGGTCTGGCCGGGTTTTAATTTAAGTCAAAATCAAACAATCAGTATCAACCACATCTTTCATGGGTCACACATCTTTTGAATCACACATTTCAAAAACTTCTATTACAATCAACTTAAAATCTGATTTTAATTTACACCAAACACTCTAAATTTTGTTTATCAACTTCTCATGGGCTTTATCTACCTTTTTGAACATGCCTGCCACATAAATAATCAAAATAACTACATGTGAATAATTATTTATTATCATCATCTTTCTCATACGAAATCTTTTCAGGGGCTTTTCTGTATAAATTGATTGATGAAAAATAATGTAATTAGTTAAATAATTGATCTATAGCTGCGGCAGTATTTTAATTTTCCAAGATGTGACTAGTTAATAAAGTTTTTTTTGGATAGAATCTGTTGTGGAGAAGAACTTGGGAGAGAATTGCTCCTTTTGTTGCGGGATAAGAGTTCTCCTAAGTCTTGTAATGTAACTCATGCCCATACGACGTGCCATGATAGATTGTATAAGTTCGTCATGATACAATCTTAGCCCCTATTCAACCAAAATTTTAAAATATATAAATAGTATTATGTTAAAACCTTTGCACCTATTTGGTCCCCATTTTTTAAAATTTATTTTTATTCATAGTTATTTTCAATCATATTTCATGAAATCCACAATTTTTATCGACGTTTCAACTATAATTTCATAAACTTTTATCAAAATTTATTAAAATTTTGATTTTTAATGAAACCAAATATGGGGTTAAGAAATACTCTCCCGTCCTATTTATATAGGCTGATTTTGTTTTTCACACGAATTAAGAAATCTTATTTAATGTTATTGAAAAAGTAATTTTTACCAAAAACTTTCTTAGTTTATCCTTATTTAATTATCAACAACTAGTAGTAAATTATTATTGAAAGTATTAAAGAAATTGAATGATTTGCTTTTCATTTCTCACATTCATAAGTTATTTGGACGATTTCAAGAAGTAGGTATCTTTATATTTGTATAATTTCAAGATTAAGTGAGGGAAAATTTATTATAATTAGGCAAATTAAATAAGGATATATTAGTAAGAAAATACCACAAAACATTCTCAATAGAGAAACATGACTATATAATTGAGACCAAAAATAAGGAAAGTCATCCAACGTAAATGAGACGGAGGGAGTATGTGAAATTCTATTCAAATTTATAGAATCCCAGAAAATTCATATTTTAAAAAAAAAATCATTTAAACTTTGAATTGAGGAAAACCTCCTTCATTTATTGTTTTCTCTGATCGATGCAACCTTAACTTAATTACACTTATCTTGGTCATGAAAGCATGATTTGTGAGAGTAATTTTATGAATTACATACTTAACTATTGTGTGTTTTTTTATTATTTTAGAAGAAACCCCGAGATTGGATGAGAACGGAAGAAAATAGGTAATAATTGATCAAAAAGGGCTAAAATTGGGCATATTTTGAAAGTTGTGGATCAAGAAGTTACGTTTAAAAGTTGAAGGACATCAATTGCAAAATTTAATGGCTCAGTCTGAATTTAAAGAGGAAACAAAGACCCAATCGCAGAAGGAAAGTTTAATTCCAATGATTTGAAATATCTTGGACTTAAATTATAGTTCTCAGTCCTTTTAAAACTCTATTCTAGACCCAATTTAAGTCTATAAATATGAATATTTTATTCCATAATTGAGGGAGGCTAGCAATAAAATCTTGAGGCATAATTAGTCATCCAAATACGTTTAATCCTTAAGATTTATATCTAAATTTGGGATTTATAGGTTGAATAACACAATTGGCTGGGAGATACACAAGTTTGGAAAAGGAGATTGACGATCCATTGTTGAGAATTGAGTTCCAAGGAATAACAATAGCTAGGATTCTTTTATTTATTATTTGTATTGAATCATCTTGTTATTATTTATTTTCTTAATTATGATTGGCTAAATAATTTGTTGTTAGGATTACCAATGTATCTTAGGTTTAATATTTATTTAATTCCAAAAATTTCGTGTAACTTTATTATGTGTTTAACTCATCAATTGCTTGATAACCAATTGATTAATTTATAGGTATAGTACGGAAATCGAGAGATAATGTATGATTCTAGCTCGTGCAATAAATGACATATGTGTTATAGGAAATCGAGAAATATAGTAAATTCAACATATGGAAGGGGTTAGTTTTACTCGAGGGAGACTACTATGTAGAACTCGATTAATTCAATTTTTAATACATATGAAAAATGAGCTGAATAAATTTGGATTGGTTGAATATTAAATAACCTAAGTGAAATCGGAATTCCTAATCAATTAATCCCAATAGTTCTCCACAAATTCTGTTAGTTAGATTAATTTAGTTTAGGTTAGTATAATTTAGTTAAAACATAATCACTTGATTTGTTAAGTTTTTACCACATCAATTTAGATTGAAGCTGGGTTTGGAATAAAAATTGATACTCCCCCCGTCCCAAATATATATGCTTGTTTCTTTTTTCACACGGATTAAGAAAGCTTCTTTACTGTAATTGGAAAATTAATTTTTGCCAAGATATTTCCTAATTTACCCTTATTTAATTTTCAGTATGTTAAAACTAAATTATTATTGGAACTAATAAATAATTTGAAGAAGAAGAAGAAATGAGAGTTGTTCCATGTTTCCAAGAAGTGGGAAATGTGTGTATTTAGATGATTTCAAGAAGTTGACATAGTAAAGGAGAACACAATAAAATATTCTATATTAGGAAAGATGCCTATATTGGACAAGAGAAAAATGAAACACAGCCTATATATTGAGACGGAGGGAGTAGTAAATATTAGTCTCTATAAGGACGATATTTGGACTCAAATATTCATTTTATTACTCTTCACAATTTGTATACTTGGCATTGTTGTTGGGGATTAATTTATTTATTTAGTTTTTATTGTTAACTCTAGCTTTTATTTAAATTTTAGTTTTTTTTTTTAATTTTTTGGTTGGTCTACTTGTTTTTCTTGCTTTCGTTAACAAGGAACTAAATGAAGCAATAACTCAACAATAATATGAGATGGAAGATCCCAAAATTGATGAAGACAACATGTCTATATGGGAGTTCTCAACAATAATACGAGATGGAAGATCCCAAAATTGATGAAGACAACATGTCTATATGGGAGTTCTCCACCCTAATATGCTTTAAAATAAAGGAAAGTGATAAACCAGTTGAAGTTGATGAGAATGACTTGCCTTTGGGAATAATATGGACTACAAGACTTTCTAGCACAAGGTGTAAACGAAATTGATGAAGATGATTTGTCATTGAGATTATTATGGGTATTACTGAAATACCGAGTACATTACAATCCATATGAGCAAACACATCCAAGCTGGGAGTAACATAAAAATATTACTCCCAGCTGTCAAAATATTGAATATCCCACAAATACTCAACAAAAAGAGAGCATTCTCATGAAAATCTCATTGTGTAACTCACATAAATTTTAGATAGCAGACTTGTCATTCAACTTGAGGAACCAGCAATAAAAGAAGAATAGATAGAGACTAAGGAACTAGTCATACCAAGCCGAAAAGGATTAATAGCATTCAAAGAAGAGGTATTGGCATACAACTCATCGATATTATTGTTTGCTCAAAAATTGAGCTTGTGATTTAACTCTATAAGGATATTGAGGTGTACATTGTTAAGTTTGAATCATGTGATGAGGGGAAGTCATAATACTTGGAGAAGCTTAAAGTAAAAATTTTGGGGGTGGATGCAAATTGGTGTAAAATCAAATTGATCAAACTAAGCAGGACCTCCAAAACCATGTATAAAGTGCCATGAAGCACTTGTGGAAAAGTTGAGTTTGAGACTATAAATCATGAATTTAATGGGAAGAAACCAACTTTTCTAGTCCTTAACTCTTTAATTTTAGTTATTGCATTGCATATAGATAATATGGTTGCACTTTAGTATTTAGGCACATTTAATTATTTTTTAGTTATTAAACTTTTTTGTTATTTTTAGGATCGTCATCGTAACACCATAGTAGCAAAAAATAAAATAAAAAAAAATAAATAAATAATAATAATAAATAAAAAATTACGGTTGATCGTGGTCAAACTAATTTTATTTTTAATTCTGAACCAAAAAAAAATTGAAAAAAAATTTATGCATACTTTTTTTTTTAACTTTTTATTACGTTCTAATTTCAAATCTTTAAAATTCTCCTATTCCTTTACATAGTAGAATTTCAAATTCGCACAATTACCAACTCGATTCATAATCAATATTTTCAATGTTTTAAAAAAATAATAGAAGAAATCGGAAAAAAAAAATATTATAGTTTTACTATGCATGCTTGTGTATGACTTGACTTCAATAATGTGATTCATATGATAATATTATGAATATCTAGGATCAAAAATTTGAATTAATTCGTGTGAACGCTCGAATTTTCAATTATTATTTGAATTCCATTATTTTGGCTTTTGTTTAATTTTGAGCAATAATTCATCCTTGATTGCACTTATGTTGACTATGAGTTGAGTTGTGTAAATTAATTACCTTAAAATCTTTTAATATCATAGTAATTCATTATTACAATAATTACTCCATTTAGGACCATATTGCAAACCTGTTTAGAATAACTTTGGGGGTGATTAGATCCATCCAAAATCAAACACATCATTACTTTACTATTTTCGGTTTTTATCGTTGGCCTAAAACAGTGAAGGACATTACACTAGTTGTGGAACGTATGAAGAAATTATCTACATTGTAGTGTGAACCCAGTGTTAAGTAATTTGGTCCTATTCATCACAATGTTTATAAGATAATCCACCAGAGAAGAAGGCTATCTATGTAAAGTGAAAACTATCTTCGAAAATCAGAAAAATCCCAAAAATAGAAGAAGGGACAAAACATAAAGAAAAGTAAAGTAAAAGAAAACAAAAGTAAAACAAGTTAAAAAGTGTTGAGGTAGTAGCAAAATTATAAGCGCTATCCCTGTTCGACTAAACCTTGGTTATCGATTGAGATTTGGAGAATGGTTGAATTGACGATGAAAATAAGACCAATATCACTTGTTTAGTTCGCCTGGAGGAAAAGAATTGAAAAATCAAGAGAGCAATACGAGTGATGAGAGATTATATTGACATATTTGGGAATTTGTTTTGTTTGGGAAAAGACACTTTGGAAATTGAAATACATGACTTGATTCGGCTAATATTAGTGGAATTGAGGATGTTTTAACACACACTCAAAAGCTAAATATAAGATTTGTGGACTGTATGCAATAACTGTTAATTTTTATGTTTCATTAACTTGTCTAAATTTTGTGATTTAAATATTCATTTTGAGAAAATATTGAATTACATATATTAAGTCGAGTGTATTTATTTAGGATCTAGTTAAATTTCTATATTGCTTTATTCGGGGCCAAATATTTATTTATTGGAGCCCTAACACGGACAAAATCTTTATTTTTTATGACATAATTTCCATTTTTCATGACGAAATAAAGAACATTGCAGTGTCCTAATGCCAATCCTAAAAATATGCAAAATGGTTAAATCTCATTTACCCATTGACCGCTGACCTTTAAACTCGGTTCGAGACAGGCTCTCCCATTCCCTCTCTCGTTGTAAGGATATTAACAGATTAACCACCAGTTCACCGCTATATTCGCCGCCTGATCTGGCTTCTCCACCGTCACCTCCTTATAAGAAATAGTCCTCTTCTTATATTCATCACCTGCGCAGTGTTTCTCTAAGAAATTATACGGAAGTACTGCAATTTACTACAAAGTGAAACATTGTGCTGTAGCAAAATGGCCCGTCAATTGTTTGTTCTTGCACTCATTTTCCTCGCCGTCGCAGGAGCGGTGGCGGCCAATTCCTCTCCGAGCAGCTCTCCAACTTCATCACCTGCGCCTAAATCGTCTTCCCCAAAAGCTGCACCGTCGCCGAAGGAAAGTAAGACCCCGGCTGCCACCCCAAAATCCTCCCCAGTGCCGGCACCTAAATCATCATCTCCAACACCGGCACCAAAATCCTCCGCCCCAAAATCCTCGAGCCCCGCTTCCTCTCCTCCTACCAACTCATCCACCCCAGCAGAGTCCCCCGAGGATGAGCCCTCATCTCCACCCGCCCCCAGCAGCGAAGCGGGTTCTCCTACTCCCACCACCAGCAACTCCAGTGCTCCTAATGCTTTGGGACCCACTGCCAGTGAAGGACCCAGTGCTGACGCACCTGCGGCCGACAATAATGGTGCCGCCGCATTGAAAATCTCCTCTGCTGTTGCTGCTGCCGTGGCAACCGGATTCTACTTCTTCTTCTAAGCATTATCAATGCAACGCTTAAAGCTTGTTCGGCCAAGTCAAAAAGCAAAGGGAACAAGGCCAAACATGCAGAATCTTTGTTGATTTCAGATTTTCTTTATTCTTTCATTTGTAATACGTTTTTTGATGTAACCTGCCATTAGAGGAAGTCATCGACGTCGGAGGTTACCTCTTTGAAAATTCTTCCATAATTTGTAATTCTATGGGAGAATTTTTGTGTCACTTCAAACATATTTTGAGAATCTGCTGTATTCCTTTGTATTTTAGTTATATAATAATGGCTAAGGAAAATTGTCCTCTTGAAATTTGAATTTCTCTTGATGCTTTCATTTAAATAATTTAGTTCAATGTGAATACTATACGAGGAATATAATCCAGATTAGATGGTGGAACGAAAAGATGAAGGGATGTAGAAGATATATAATTTTATAAAACATTTATTCACGTTGTTCTAAGAATAAAAAATTCATGTAAAAAATCGATTATGTCAATGAATATGATCATCTACTTTATTTTATATAAATGTAATATTTTTTTTATGTAAGTATTATAAAGAATAGTTTTATAAAGTATGGTAGAAGCAGTCATAGACCAGTAACACACGAGAATTTGTTCAAATACAGAAACAAAATCAACCGAAACAACATAAAATTGATTTGTTAAACGTGTATTTATCCCTTACATAGTATATTCATAAATTGATTTTCCGTTTACATTTTTCACAATGCGTAAAATAAGATGTGATTTTAGTTGTTACATAACACTATTGCGGACATAAGATTCTTTTACTTGGTTAATATGTATATGCAGATTTTATCTCGAAGTGGACGGATCGTAAATGTTGGAAAACAGTATTTAATTACTTAATGTATAAACAAAAATATAACAATTTTGTTGGAATAATAAACATAAAGATGTTTTAGAAATTACCCTTGTGGCGGAAAAAATTCATTGGTGTTCATCTTGAAACTTTCAAACACTTTGAACTTCTCCAATGTTCTTTAGGAATTCAAAACTACAGAGATTTATGTGTGGGCACGACAACAAAATTACCTTAATTGAACCTAAATATGTGTGTATTTATCATATGGGACATTACTTGAATTCCACATTCATTATTAAAAAGGCCTCTTAGCCCCTGTTTGGTACACATTAAAATTTTCATTCTACTAATTTTCAATCACACATTTTTCAATAAAATAATATTTTTCATCACATTAATAACTTTTTCATCTTTTTCAACCACAAATTCTCCATCAATCTACTATTTCAAAATACATTTTTTCAAAATAATGTGACTCAAACACACCTTTAGTTTTACTCCAAATCAAACTCTTTCCATATGTGATGACACAGTGGCAAATAGTGACATGTTCAATTTGTAAATTCCACTGCAGTCAATAATAAATTATAACTCTTATAATTTATTGTAGTTTTTAATTTAAAGCCATCTAAGGGACCTAATTAAACTCAAATAAACTAAGCTCAAATAAATTAATCTTGACTTGTCATTTCTTGATTGGTCGAGATAATCTATTAATCTCGTTTTGTTCCAATAAAAGAATAAGATTGTACTCTTAGTCTAGTTAAGATTACTGAAGTTATATAAATAATAATTATTCTTACGTATTACCTAGTAGACTATGTCGAATAATTGGAACAATGTAAAATGGTCAAAATACCATTTTCCAAACATACATAAATCGTCAAATTCTATTTTCTATCTAATAGTTCTATATGATCACATCAAAAATTAATTTAACAATCAATGTCGAATTATTGAGCTCAAGTTCAACTGTCGACTAGAAAATCTTTTGAGGTCATCATTGTGCCATTAAATAAGCGACGAATTTCATATTGTCAATATATATTCTCCACTGTGTCACTTTAATTCCCAGAGCACCAAGATATTGACCATAAATTTGATATCATCCATTGAAACTAATATATATAGAAAATATTATGGTTCACATGGATGCTACGTCAATCACAATAAATGACCTCATAGAGTGCCCACGTATCATGATATGAAACGAACATTTATGTCTTGATCATCGAGCCTGAATAAGAAACATCTCGATCGCTAAAGCTTATAAGAATAAAGGAATATGTAGGACTTGAAAAGTTGACCAATAATATGATTAGAGGTGAAGAGAACGAATGACTCAACGAAGCAAGCTCATTCTAGTTACGGTCCACCTAAGGTTAAAACTAGTAATCTATAGCACAATCTCACAATCTCATTACTTCCCAACCTACATATCCAACCCATATCACCATAACGTTCCCCAGACAACCGCGCTCAGTCAGAAAACAACCATAAGCTCTGTAATCCATTCGGCGAAGGGAGACCAAAGGCGCAACGCCCTTCGAAAAGTCTACACATGTGGAATTACAAATGAAAAGAGACAAGGGATTGTGTTATCGTTGTGATGAAAAGTACAAACTGGGTTGTAGAACCCACTATGTTATTTTGAATAATTGGACTCAAAACTTTGGGAGTTTCTCCTGTGGGTCCAACTGGTTATGGGATTTGTCGGGAAAACATTTGAATTGCAGGTGGTCAGCGTCAGAACTCTTACTCCATTGCTTCTGGAGTAAAAAATCTCATTTTGGCATTTGCTTTGGCCGGAATTCTTGCCAAAAAAAAAATGGTTCAGCTATATGAATCACACTTCCACCTTGAGGACAAGGTAGATTTTGGAGGGCTGGGAAATGATAGATCGCCTATACATTTCACTTACCCAAAGAGGAAAGAAGACAGCCTAATCAGCCACAATTCTAGAATATTCCACTAAGTTAGTTAGCAAAGAGGTAAAAATGGAATAGAAATGTACTGGAATATTTATAAAAGTAATAAGGGGATTTTGGAAGAGGATTCATGGAGAAAAGTAGGGCGTTGTTAGGATACCCAGGTCTCTCGAAGAGTCTGGAAGTAGAGGCGGAGCCCATTGAGCTCCAGAGTAGGCATAAACCTGCACAGGCCCGCTGTTCGACTTCAAGCCCTAGATGGCAATAGGCGCCGGTGACTCTTCAACAATCGGCATGTGCAAGAGGCAGTAGCTCCGCCTGTTCATCCAGGTGGGAGCAATTTATCTCTAACTGATAGGGTCATCTTGGAGCTTTCACTTCGTAAAAGTAGTAGAAAAAGTATGCCTAAATGTTATTTCGAGATTAAGGGACTAGCTTTCCTAGTATCTCCAAAAGATGATGAAGAACTAAAATCAGTACAAGAAGCTCCGTCATGACCTGCAAAGGAAAAATGGAAGAATGTAATTAAGAAGAGATGGAGTCTGGAATCAAATCAATTCCGAGACTTGGTTGATCTTCTGACTTGTAGGAGAGCTATTGGGAACATAAGTGTTCTCAAGATAAAAGTGAAGAGCTGATGGGATTATAGAGAGGTATAAGAGCTTAGTAGCAAATGGTTTTACTCAATAGAAGGGTATAGATTATGAACATACCTTTTTATCAGTAGTGAGATTTACTTCAATTCTCCTATTCTTAGCCATAGTGGCAAGTTGGATTTAGAATTATATCAAATGGAAGTGAAGATTGTCTTTCTCAATGGAGAATTGGATGAAGAAATCTACATGCAACAACCAGTAGCCTTCATTAAAATAGGCCAAGAGAATAAAGTTTGTAAATTAAAAAGATCAATATATGGCCCTAAAGCATTTTTCTAAACAGTGGTACTTAAGATTTGACAAAGAGGTTATCTTGTACAATTTTGTCAAGATGGACAAGGATCACTGTGTTTATTTGAAAAGGTCCAATGAGAAACTCGTAATTTGTATATCTACGTAGATGATATTTTACTGGTTGAGAATTTTAGTGAGTATATTAAATTTATTAAGAAATGGTTGTCTTCAAATTTTGAAATGCAGGATATAGGTGAAGCAGATTATATATTAGGCATTAAAATTCATAGAGATTGCTCTATCACAAGAGGCAAGTATAAAGAAAAGTCATAAACGTATCAAAATGGAGAATTACAACCCCATTTTCGCTCTTGTATCGAAAGGTGAAATTCTAAATCTTCGCATGTGTCCTAAGGCACTTGAGGAAAAAGAAGAAATGTCCAGAATACCATACTCTAGTGCGATTGGGAGCTTGATGTATGCTATGATGTGTACTCGTCCCGACATTTCTTATGCTATTGGTCTGGTCAGTAGGTATCAATCTAATTTCGGAAGAGAGCATTGAAAAGCGATTAAGATGATATTAAGATATATGAAGGGTATTGCTAATTATTCCTGTGCTATCAATGGAATGATTTGTGCTTAAAAAGGATACATAGGTGTTAATTGGTGTGGAGACCTAGATGAGTGCAAATCAGTTTTAGGATATACAATCTTGCTAAATAATGGTGCCATCTCTTGGAGTAGCAAGAAACAAACATGCATTTCGTTATCCACAGTAGAAGCATAATTCGTACCATGTGCTTCAGCAGTGCATGAAGCTATTTAGTTAAGGAGATTCTTATAGCATATAAAAGTCCGTAGTGGTGATGTGGGACCTATATTGATTTACTATGATAGTTAGGTACCGTTGCATATACAGATGATCTCAAGTATTACAGAGCCAAACATATTGATACAAAATATAATTTTGTAAGAAACATAATAGGAAAGAAATAAGTAAGTTTGTAATATATTTCTACGTACCAATAAAATGATAGTTAGGTACCGTTGCATATACTGAATTATGTACTATACTTTTTATATGTCCATTAATAAACAATGTTTTGAGTTCATATGTTAAGCGTAATCTTTTGTTATGATTACTAGATTACCATTTAATATGTATACATAAAGTATGTAAAATATGCCGAGATTGGTTTACTCATACGAACAATTGCCTTAAACAATTTGGGGTGTACTGAGATGAGATACAATGATCTTATTGTATATATTATCCAGTCAACTTGATGAGGTATCAAAATGAGATTACAACAAGTAATCAAAATAGATTTTTTATCCAATTAAACATGTTTAATAGTCGATCAAGTTCTTGATTAGGATTGTCTAGATGAATAAATATAAAGAGAACTCAGGTTAGATATCGAGGAATATCCGAAGTATGATCTGTATGGTATATTTAATTTGTAAGATTAGACATACGTCCTAAAAAGGGGAGAAAACACCATAAAACGTGCTTCATATCACATGTGCTTTAACGACCAATAAGAAATGAAAGAATTGATCACTGCTTCTTCATTGTATGAGTCTCCAAGGCACATATGACCTTACTTGTATACCGTTATGACTTTTTGACTATTCCTCATAATCTTATTTTGATGTTGTTACTTTAGTATGTTGCCAATAACTATGATTGATTCAGTTTGATGGGACATATCTAGGAAAACGCCTAACTTGAAATTAAGGATTTCAAGTAGGAAAGAAATTTATCTAACACTCNTTCATATCACATGTGCTTTAACGACCAATAAGAAATGAAAGAATTGATCCCTGCTTCTTCATTGTATGAGTCTCCAAGGCACATATGACCTTACTTATATACCGTGATGACTTTGACTATTTCTCATAATTTTGTTTTGGTGTTGTTACTTTAGTATGTTGCCAATAACTATGGTTGATTCAGTTTGATGGGACATATCTAGGAAAGCACCTAACTTGAAATTAAGGATTTCAAGTAGGAAAGAAATTTATCTAACACTCGAGCTTGTATTCACCGGCTAGACAATTGTGTTAACCATTTGAGTTTTGCAACACAATTGTATAAATGAGGAAGTTGAGTATGTTCTTTGATTAATTGAGGGTTTCGAAACACTCGAACTCGTGTTAAGAAATATGTGTGGGATATAGGGAGAAATATATACTCTCTTGTAGAGCTGCTATATATCCCTGATAGGTGTATAGTGTTGTGTTGCTCTAAAATTAACTCGTTGATCAAATGATCCATTTACCTCTATGAAGTTGGAGATGTTAAGATAAATATTTGATATATTATATTAGAAGCAAGTCAAACCCATCATGTGTGAATAAGAGATGTTGGAGTAAACATATCGCCTGTATCGGTTGACACGACTTGAATTGAATGGAAATGGGTTTTGGAGGGAGGATTTAGAAATTGAATTTAAAACTCAAGTTCCCACAACCCATAACTTCCATATGCAACCTCCACTATGACCATATCATATCATATGAAAAATACATGCAGAATTCATGTGTGAAAAAAATGGTAAAAAATACGTAAAAGTTGTGACTTGATTTGAAGATATACATTTTAAATTTGGTTATTAGATTGTAGCTATCAAATTCCTTCCCTTCTAAACAAGTTTTGACCATAAAGTGAGTGCAAAGCAGTATAAGAAGGAAGCAAAATAGAAGCAAGTGATTTAATCTCGTTTTTGTGATTTCACGTTAAGTTTCACTACTTGAAATTCGGTAATAAGCATGCAAGTACATTTTACAGAAACGTAATCGTATTTCAATTTCTGGATTTTGTTCATCAAATAATGTATCCATTGATTTTTTCACTTCTTCATTTCAAGTGAAGGATCATGGCACGGGACATGCCTTTTCATGGAACCAACGAAGGATGATGTATAGAAATTTCCATCACCACAATTATTCCATCTTTTCCCATACTCGCAATTTTCAGTTTCAAAACCTTATCCTCCAATGGCATAATCAGCTAGGTCTCCCTTCTGCAAGTATTTTACAACACTTAGTCTACATTAATAGTGTGTTTCTCTAGTTCTAGGTCAATCACAATCTCATTGTAATGTATGCAAATGCACAAACTCTCATAACATTCCATTTTCTTTGTCCTCCAATAAAACCTAATCTTCGCTAGAGATAATAATATTTGGAGCTCCCTGTTGAGTCCATGAATGGAACTAAATACTGTATAATATTTATTGAACATTTTCGAAAAGTATCAAGCTTTATCTGATCAAATGCAATTCTGAACATTTTTGCTATTTTGGAAGATTCAAAGTCATTGTTGAAACTTTGTTTCACACTTCCATAAGATCTATTTAAACCAACAATGATGGTGAATAATAATCCTTTACCCACATTCCTCTCTGAACTTTTTTAAAATCTCAAAAAACTTGTGAGTCAAAAAGTACACTCATGTCATTTTAGTGTAATCATATATGAAGATAATGAAGTAATTGTTTTGATCATGTAATGGAATACGCATGAGACTGCATACGTCTGTATATACCAGCTTCAACGAGTCTTTGGCTATCCACCATTTTTTGGATGAAAATGGTTGTCGATGTTGTTTTTTGAGCAAACAACCTTCTTAAACTTTGTTAATACCCTTTATAGTAGGTGGATCTCTCATCATGCTCTTTTGCTATAACATTTTCGATTGTGGAAGTAAAAGTGTCCAAATCTTCTGTTCCACACCTATGACTTATCCACTTAAATTCGAAGGCATCTATTTTTCCACTTTTTGAATTTTGTCGTTACAAGGGATTTATTTTCATTGTCATAGATTATATGAGAATCTCCTTCGAAATATGAAAGTTCATCTATTCTCCATCATTTAACCAACAATTAGTAGGTTATGTTCTATTTTAGGACCAAGAAAACTCTATTGATATATCTGTAGCCCTTTTTATATCAACGACAATAGTGCACTTGCCTATTACCTCCATGAAATAACCATTTTCAATTTTTATTTTTGCCTTTAGTTTATCAAGACTATAGAAAATAATTTAATCTTTCGATATGTGTTTATCTTAGATACCAGGTATCTAGTTTCTCTTCAGCTGCAACTTTGCAGGAGGTGTAGAAGAGACTTCCTTCTATATCTTTTTCTTTAAAGAAATTAGTTTGATGATTTTATTTTAAACAAAAAATGTTTTCTTTGTTTCTTACAACCATCAAGGTATCACTAAGGTTTCATCATGCATGTATGTACATAAGGAGCCTAAGTGCTGCTGGTCGAGTTGCATCATGTATGTATCCTGAGATAGCACGAAATCTAAGATATTAATTCCAACAAAAATTCATGTTCCCAAGGCATTCGAAAGTATATTGGAAGAAGACGACTCAATTGTAGGTGGGCCTAGAGGGTAGGTCCCATTGGAAAGCCCAGAATTAGGAGCCTCAATTTGTCTTTCGATCCCGACCCAACAAAATTGGGAATCCAAATGCTTACTTTGGTCAATTGATTGGAGACCCATGATCGTGGAAGTGTTATATAGTGTCGGGTGGTGGTTTGGAGATGGACTAATGGCGTGGGTCACATTGATTGAGGTAAATCAATTATCTCAAATGAGATGCAAAGGGTATGAATCTGAATGCATTCATTTTGTAATGGAAGGGGAGGGGTTAAGGCTTGACCCTCGAGATATGGATGGTGGCCCTGTTCGGTACAGATTAAAAGACAATTAAAATTGAAAATATGGCCGTTATGAATTCTCCTCTTCTCATAAAAGTCAATAATAACGGNATTGTGGATCTCATAAAAGTGTAATTATAATTAATTTTGATCGTTGACTTAAATTTTTATCGATTTCATTAACTTAGATCTTAAGTCCAAAATTAAGGCCCTGTTCGGTACAGATTAAAAGCCAATTAAAATTGAAAATATGGCCGTTATGAATTCTCCTCATCTCATAAAAGTCAATAATAACGGCTAGTTTTTCAATTTTAATCTGATTTTAATCCCTACCGAACACGCCCGGTGTCTTCCTAGTCCGACATGTTTGTTCGAAGTGGTTTGATGGGATAAACGGGGTGGGATGGGGACTAGGAATGGATCCTTGGCCCACACTCATCGGGTTGCTATCTCTGTTAAATATTTCTTCACTCATCTCCGAAGTGACATCAACCTCACCAATGACCAAATTTGAGTTACTGATATCCTGGCATATTTTATC
>CAIGRK010273603.1:0-11917 GCA_903798315.1 Fraxinus greggii | reverse complement strand
GGGTTTTTTTGCCCCATTTGGGGCGGGGTCTAGAAGGAGGGGGCGGGGAAAATGCTATCTCTACTTGTCAATTACAGGTCATGATATGTTTTCTATAGTTATTTTCGAAAAATCTATTTTTGGACAGCTTTCTGTAATCCTTTTGAACCAAATATTTCTAGAAAATTATTTACTTTTCAAAAGTCTTTTCCTTAGGGTCCGTTTGATTGGTTTAAATTCCATGAAAAATGTCATATTCGAGGAATTCAATTTCTATTTTGACTGTTTGATGCGAAAGTGGAAATGAAGTTCGAATTCTAAGGTACAATTGCTTTAAAATTGTTTTTTGTCAATTTCATGAAAAATGCATTCGTATGGGGTAGTTTTTATTTTTGAAAGATCATTCCAACTTTGCTAATCAGACGAAGCCTCAATGTTTTATTAAAAAAACTCGTTACAGCCTTATTTTATTAACTTGGTGTGGAAATTGAAAACTTCTAGAAATTAGTCAAGTTGCTAGTTTTAGAATTGGTGTGGAAATTGAGAACTTCTAGAATGATCGTTTGATACTTTTTTTTTTTAAACTCACATTCATTCAAGATAAATGTACCTATGGCTTTGTAAAGAATAAAAGTCTCTTTCGTGTAATTAAAGTCAGAAGTTTCGTGGGTCAAAGCCCGTGTTAGAACGTAGTTTTTATTCACGGTAATTTCCAGTATGGATAGGTCAATAGAACAAAAGCAAGAAAAAAATTGAAATTGAAATTGAAATTTCAGTTCTTCTTTAATTTGTAAAACACTATCCTAAAATGTGAGTTCTAGGTTAACAAAGTAGATACAAATACCTATTTAAGTTTCATTCATAACTTTCCTCCGATTTAATTTGTTTTCCATATTAAAAAAAATGGTTCGATGCATGCACAATATTCATAAATAGGTGCCGATGAGACTTGATACAAGACCTCTTTGTATTTTCTTGAGTCTCTATTTGTGTAAAATTAAAAGTTATTTTTATGTTAAATCAAAATCAAACATTAATTTCAACTACATATTCAAAACAGCTATCTATTTATTAATCACGCATTTTGTGTGACGTAATATTATTCCTCCTAAAAAGTTACTAATAATTTTATCAGAACTTTGATGAATCATATCGTTTAAGAACATAAGATACTAGAACGGTGTTCATATTTAAAGTTTATTTTCAACTTAGGGTCCGTTTAATTGTAAAAGTGGAATTTGGGTGGAAAGAAAATGAATTCTAGGGAATTGAATTGCCTGGAATTGTTTTCCTGAAAATTGTCAATTAATTGTGTTTGATTAGTATAATTTTCCACGTAAAAAATATTGAAATTTTGGATATTCTGGTGTTCGTTTGACTTTGTTTTATATGAAAAATGTCCATTAAAAAGATAAAATTTGTTACAATTGGGGGGATAGAATTTGTTTCCATTGCTAAAATTTTTTTTTTTAGAAAAAGGTGGAAAACCATTTTTCTACCAAAGTGGTGGGAAAACCAATTCAAGAAAAACAAGGAAAAAGGGGTCACGTATGGGATAGTGTGGAAAACCAATTCCAAGTAAATTTCTCTCTATCAAACAATGTAAAATATGGAAAATGAAAAATAGTTTTCAAATTTCATGAAAAATTGGGGATATCAAACAGGCCTTAGCGTCTATGCAAGATGAAGTTCTACACTTCCACGGCTAACTGATTTTAATTGGTTTAACGGATTTAAAATAATAGTTTGGTTGTATTTCTAATTGATTTCATTTCCATGCTCTAGCATCTCTCTTTATGTTTAAATTTAATAAACGGTTTATGACGATTTCAAATAGTTGTTAACAATTAAAATACTTTGGTATGATTCGATTTAATTCTAAAATATTAACATAGCTATGATTAGCCCTTATTTCTCAAAATTCATTTTCTATACAACCGTATTTTTAACTACAAATTTTATGGGATCCACAATTTTTATCAATTTTTCGACCACTCTTTTAATAAACTTTCATCAAAATTTACTAAAAATCTAAACTTTATTAAAAACCAAACGGGGCTAAATTTCATATCATTTCTTGATTTGGCTACTTGGTCATAAGTTCAGTTCTTATAGGATTCATCTAACCATTTTGCAAAGATTGAAATGATTTTGATTATCAAGTGGACAAATTTCATTTTATTGACAAGACAGCCAAGAAATTTATGATTGCATATTTGAGCAAACAGTTTTTAAACTTGAGAATTATGGAATAAGTAAAATGAACCAAATTTACAGGAAAAATACTTGGAGGAGTTCATGTGTTGCTGAATAGAGCCTCCATTCTCCATAAATTAGACATCTATTAATTATTATCGGCATCCACATTATCTCCTAGATGATTAAATCTAAACCCTAATCTTAGGGAGGCAGTTCAGTTATATGTCAAAAAATAAATAAAATAAATCATTTAAAACAAGCAGAAACGTGGTGGGTCAACCTCAATTTTTTGATGTTTTTGCCTATCAGTTCGTTCATTTGATCATTAACCCCTTATCTTTTTTGGATCGATGCCCAGACAGGTTGAACTGAACTATCCTGAACAGACTTGGTCTGATTACCTCTTGAAATCTACCTCTTGAAATCACTTTGTTCATCTTCTAACAACCAGTTTAGTCAAGACCTCCAAAAAGTTAGTACTTAATTTTCTTATTTCACGAAGCCTAAAGAAAGCTAACTCCATGGATTTTCTTCAGACTCCATAAGGTTTCTTCTATATACAGGCATCAGTAACTTAAATATCAAAATACTGCACCTATTTCTATGATGGTATAAATCCCTAGGTCAATGTCGACTGGACTGGACTGGACCTCAATAGATGCCATCATCATCAATCCTGGTAACGCAACTGCACCAGCCACCAGGACAATTGTTCTCAAGATCTCACATAGAGAAAGTCGACTTTATGCAATACTCAATAATTTACCAGTTCAAATTTTATGATCTGCATAACTCAACGAGACAAGCATTTGTACGTATCGGGTTTGATCTCTTGCACACAGTGGGCAGGAGTTACTATGCTCACTGCGGGTGTGACAATAGAGTTATTATGTCCACTGCGGGTGTGACAATATCTGGTATTGCCACGTCATATTCCCACTACTAACGTGGCAACACCGATGTTGCCACACCCACAGTGGGCATAATAAGTCTTGCTCACCGTGGGCAGGATATCACCATTGTTGTATGTATCAGCACTACTCAAAATAAAACTAGGCAAAACATAATACCGTCTACAGACGAATAACTCATTATGTTGAGACAAAAGAAGGCGATGCTAAATACAAGCCATTAGTTTCAAAGTATATGAATGCAATAAGCAGACATTAAAAATACATACCTAGGAGTGAAAGATGGTTCAACAACCAGTTTCCTTCAGTTTAGATAGTGCAGGATACAAACAAACTACGTAAAAATCCAACCTTCAAATGATTGATTGCTAATGAAAGATCATCCACACTTGAATGCTACAAACTTGACCAGCAGAAGAGCGCCAAAATGGTAATGTTTCTGCATTAAGTCATCTACCTTCGAATTTCAATAGTTGAAAAAACTCGACTCCTTGGAGCACCTGCAATATTATTCACACTTACATTTCAAACTATGGAGTTGAGGAGCCAGTGTGGATATGATTTAGTTTACCACCTTGTAGAGAAGGATTGAGTCATCGACCCTCGGACTTCACTAGTTGTGAGAAAACTCGACTCATTGAAACACCCGAAAGATCATCTACACTTGATGTTTCAAATTGGGCAACAGAAGGGCTGGAATCAACATGATTGAATTCACCAACTTGAGGAGAGAGCTGGCCAATGACATTGGTACTGTTCTCATCGGGATCATTGTGAACTGTTGCCTCTTGAAGTTGAAGAGCGTACTCAAGATTCCACAATACATCTCCCATGGACGGCCTGTCCACCCCAAAATCAGCCAAGCATTTCTCAGCGGTTTCTCCAAACTTCCTCAGGGAATCCGGTTTTATATTTCCCACAAGATTAGGATCTATGATTTGATCTAGCTGTCCTTTCTTTTGCCACTTCATTGCCCATTCAGCTAAGTTAACCATTTCCCTTGGAAGAGAAGGATCTATTACAGGCCTCGCACAAAGAACTTCAAACAAAACAACTCCGAATGAGTAAACATCTGATTTTTCTGTTAGTTGTTGCCTTCTGAAATACTCAGGATCCAGGTACCCAAAACTCCCTTTAACCGCTGTACTAACATGGGTTTGATCAAGCTCAGGTCCTGTCTTAGAAAGTCCAAAGTCAGCAACCTTTGCCATAAGATTCTCATCGAGCAAGATGTTTGCAGACTTCACATCACGATGAATAACTGCTTTGGCATCACCTGTGTGAAGGTAGTGTAGTCCACGTGCTGATCCAATGCATATCTCAAGCCTCTGCTTCCAACTCAAATTGGGAAGATTTGAACCATAGAGGTGACCTTTGAGGGTCCCATTTTCCATGTATTCATAAACTAGAATCATCTCATTCTTTTCGTCACAGTACCCAATTAAAGATACCAAGTGACGGTGCCTGAATTGTGAGAGCATCTCAATTTCAGTTCGGAACTCTGCTAGACCTTGTTGGGATTGGGGATTGCCTCTCTTAACAGCTACCTTTGTAGCATCATTTAAAATCCCCTTGTAAACCTTCCCAAAGCCACCAATTCCAATTACCCAACTCTCGTCAAAGTTGTTTGTTGCTTCTTGAACTGCAAGAAAAGGGATGCGATAGCTCAAGTTAGAACCAATACTAACAGTAGTTCCAGTTGAGTATTTACTTCCCATGGTAGTTCCTCCATCGATGGATATAGGAACCCAGGCCCTTGAATGGCGAAGGCGTTCTTGTTTTCTTCGTCTGTGCATGAACAATAGGATGCCAATCATCACCAAAACAAGTAGCACGCCAACGCTAACACCCACAATCACTCCCAATTTCTTCTTGGAGCCTGGAAATGTTGGTAGAATGGGTGCCCCAGCAAGGCTACCTTGAGAATTGTTCATTTTCATAATCTCCAATCCATTCAAAAGGGCATCAGGGTAAGCACTCAGAGGAGATGGGCCAATACTTAGAGTAAGGTTACTTTTATCAAATGATGTGGTGACAAAGTCCATATAATATGCAGTGGCCAACTGGCCACTGGTTTTTGCACTTAGTTCAAAATCCTGAGCAACAAGAAATGAATCAATATAAACATTAAAGACAAGTTGATTAGCCGCTGTACTCACTATGTCGCAAAAGTGCAACCGAATCAAGTATTGAAACCCCGGATCCACACTAAAAGCCCATGTCACGTTGAAATTGTTATTGGGATCACTTCCGGAGTCCATCTTTGTGCATGTTCCATACACAGTCCGTGGAGCAATATCTGATGTTGGACCCCCTGCAGGATATTTAACAGCTGAAATCTTAGACGCATTTGTGGCAAGGTTTGGTTGTAGCAAGAAACTTCCGTCAGACACCCATGTTCGCCCCAACGTGTCATTCTCTAATGAGACAAATGGTCCACCCATATTTACCCTTGCAACTGTCTCAAGAGCCTGATTCACCAGGCCATTAAATGCCCCCGATGGATTGAAAAGAGAGGCATCATCCACAATGAGGGAATCCGGCACTGAGACAACTTCCACAGCATTAATATATGCAAACGAATTACTTGAAGGGGAAAAGGTGATTACAAGATCTCCAGACGTTATATTGACTGAAAATTCTTTAACCGTAACATTCTTAGAACTGAAATCACTAACAAGTGCAGTCGTTTGAGAGAAAACAGAGAAACTAGCTGACTTCATATCATAATTCTGATAAGCAAATGGATAAAAGTATAGCCGGATCCAGTGCCTCCCATTCTGGTTAATCGAAAATGTATACTTCGACGGTCCAGTAAATATTCTAGCAGTCCGATACAGCTGAGAATCCTCAGACCGGGTGATGCTATTCAAATTGCTATCAGCCAATATATCTTGTGGGGTTGAGAGGAATTTGGAAGCAGATTTATCAGATACGTAAATGGTATTACCCACAGTAACATCGCTAGAGGATCCACAATTTATATAGTACTTATCAACAGGATCAAATCCAACTGAAAAGTATACCAAACACAACACGAACACAACCCAGATTGAAAATCGCAAATCTCCAGAGCCCATATCGCGAAATCAGATAAAAATTACAGCTTTAAGCTTAAGCAATTAAACAAGAAGTAGCAAACTTGTGAATATTTCAACACCAATAGGAAAAAAAAAAATCAAAAACCCATTCAGGAGAAATGAAATGGGAAGGGTAAAGATGACACCTCTGAGATAATCTGAGATTCTGAGCTCCTAGGAAGAGATTGAGGGAAACCCAGATTTGTCTTCAGAAGCAAACGCCCTTCCGTATACAAATAATTACAAAACAAAAAATTGTGCTAAACAACAAAAAATAGCAATTAACAGAACGGCATGGGCTGTATAGCCACGACCCCATACATAGACATGGGAAAAGATATTTTTAAAAACGACAGATTTGTTCAAGGAGAATGTGTTCATACATATATGTTAGGCAAAGTAGTGTATATAATAATAATAATAATAAT
This sequence comes from Fraxinus greggii, assembly GCA_903798315.1. Classification (NCBI taxonomy): domain Eukaryota; kingdom Viridiplantae; phylum Streptophyta; class Magnoliopsida; order Lamiales; family Oleaceae; genus Fraxinus; species Fraxinus greggii. The sequence goes on along the minus strand of CAIGRK010273603.1, from coordinate 5,320 downwards.
AATAATGAGAGTTCAGAGTCAAAGCCGAACACCTACGCGTATGTATGTGTGTGTATAGGGGACAGATAATATAAATAGAATATAGTGTTAGGTTGGCGAGCGACCAGAGTTTACAGTTTCTTCCAGCTGAGGAAAATGGCGTAGAAAAGGGTAATAATGTACTGAAACTGTGGTTTTTGACTGGAGAGAGAGAGTGGGAATCTGTGTAACAGACAACAACATTTATTGACTACAGTTATAGGGGTTAGATAGAGGGGTGTCTGGAGGATCATTTTAATTTTACTTATAACTAAAGTAAAAATAATCTGAATTTTTTTTTCTCCTTTGAAAATTGGCAGAAAAGGTGAGATTGAATTTTTTATGTTTTTTATTTAATAATAAAAGTGGTAATTTGGAATTTGATTAATTTACAAAGGTTAAGATGTATTAATATTGGAAAAATATTTAGCTTCTGTTTGGTCCTAATTTTTTAAAATTAATTTTTTATTAAACTCATTTCAACAATATATTTTATGAGATTCATAATTTTTATCTATTTTTCAACTATACATTATATATTTTTATCAGAATTTACTAAAAATCTAATTTTCTATCCAACAAAATATGAGCTTAATATCGGCCACGAATTACCAACAAATTTAAAGTGGTTTCTTCCTATTGATGCCTAAACGATTTTAGGGACAAAGTATCAAAATGTAGACACGTTCACAAATTATAAACAATTGTCAGATTATACCCTATTTGGTGCACATTTTGGTTATAAAAATGTATTTTTACTGTTGATGTGATGGGATATGTGGTTGAAAAATAAGGAAAATATATTGATGTGATGAAAAATATTATTTTATTGAAAAAAGTGTGGTTGAAAATGAGGAGAAGATTGTTCAAACACTAAATAGAATTTAGAATTATTCAAATCAAATATTTTAGATTTTTAATATATATTTGTTTTACAACACATCTATTATAGCTATTAAAAATTTGCTAAAAATATTTGCAATTTGGTGCTTTAGATCATCTCATTTCGAACTTGCAAATCTGACCATTCATCATGTTAGTTATTGAACAAAAATTTCAGTCTCATAATATGTGGTTCAAATTAAATTTTAACTAAAAATTAGAATGTAAAGAAATTATAATGTATTTTTATCCATTAGCAATGTGACAGTGGCCCACTTTATAAAAATCGATAATGATCCTCATCTAGATGAATAGTATTATCTCAATTTTTTTTTGCCATGGATAAGAAACTATACTAAGAGCCAGTTTGAACCCCATTTCTTTTAAGAATCCATTTTAAAATAGTAAATTGATAAAAAAATATGATTGAAAAAATAAGGAAAATTTTTAGGTTTACGTGTAATGTTATTTTATTTAAGAATATGTAGTTGAAAAAAGAGAGATAAAAGTGTATTAAAAATAATGGGGATCAAAAAAGGATTAAATAAGTATATCTAGTATGCCCTTATTTGGTTCCCATTTTCATGAGATTTTGGAAATAATGTATTTTGAAATAATAATTTTTTGGAGAATGTGTCATTAAAAAAGAATAATTTTTTTGATTCAAGTATAATATTATTTTATTGGAGAATATGTTGTTGAAAAGAAAAAAGATAAAAATGTATTAAAATTTTAATATTATTTTAGTTAAAAATGTATAATTGAACAGAAGAGAGAAAAATGTATCTTCAAAATAATGGGGATTGTTGACTCCTAGAAATGAGTCAATAGATGTCGGGCTCACTCACACCAAATCAAGTAGGATTTCGGCGCGTTCCTATTGAAATAACGGTGGTAACAAAGACAAAATGGACGTGGGAGGTACTTTGCGGCGAGAGACAAGAATGTTCGAACTCAGACGGGTGGAACAAAAGCAATCACGCTAATAACGATCGTCGGGTTGAAATCAAAACTAATCTATATAATAACAAACGAGAATATATGGAATGATAGATATAATGTGTATTGAAATTGTTACGTTATATATTGAAATTTACAACTCATAAATATACCAAGAAGATAGAAAATAAGCCCAAGTGTTTGTATATTTCTTTTCAGAGTTCAAGTATGTATTTTGTATATATATTATTTTCCATCTTCCCATTAATAATCCAACTCCATTTAAGTTATAAAGAGAACATATTTATACTACCTTGGCCCATTGGATTGGAACCACGTGACTTCATCTCCCTAGTTGGGACGTCACATCACTATCCATTTATGCAATCAATACATTGATAAGGGATCAGCCACTCTATACAATTGGTTGGCACGCTGACAAATTTTATTACAAGTGTTACATCAATTACTTCAAGAAGATCCTCAAATCTATTACAAGAAATAGCGTCAGTCTCATGGGCTTCAGACGAGTTCGAGAGCCTCGGAGGGATGTCTAAGGTGATCCTCTAGGTGGGGAGCTTTAGCTCATTTCTTTGTTTCCTTATGTAGCTTTGTCTGAGTGAGAGTGCTTCTTTCTTTGAAGCAGTGCATCAGCCTGGACTTCGGTTTATACTGCAGGGACTTCAATTCCCTGCCTACGTGACTTGCCACGTGACACTTTTACTTTGAACCTCGGAAGCGAGGAGTAACAATAGTCTTCCAAGTCAAGGTATGATTGTTTATATAATGCATGAACTTGAATGTAAAATAAAAATTTTTTTGGGGGTGTATTTTACCACATCGCAACAATAAGTCCCCCAAATTTAAGTATGATTATTTATGTAATATATGGACTTGAATGTAAAATATACCCGACTTGTGCAGACCCTTTACAAGTGTTGTCCGATGTGGTTTACTTGGTAATACATCACTTCATGGATCAATTTTGGGAAGGAGGACTGAGGTGGAGTAATTCCGAAGTTGTAACATCTAAAGTTGTATATACCCGAAGCAGTAGCTGAACTGGTTGAAGTGAATCCTCGTAGGGCTCCAAAATTGATAATTACAATGTGCTTTATTTTAATAAATTTTAGAAACAAGAGGCGTCCTCAATTATGCGCCCCAATGATTTGACGTTGTGGCGCATTTCCAAGAAAAGTCAGCTAAAGCGGATCGTTTCCCAATACATGCAACCGTCAATCTATTAAACGCGCAATGATGGATGTCTCCCACGTACATTGTGAACTTCAGATACATGAGGGTGCGTGAATCAGACGTCCAAATCTAGGCCGTAGAAGACGAAGCACCGACATGCTGAGTGGCTCACATTTAAACTTTCAAATGAACGGTCATATGATCCGGATCAAGATCCAACGGTTGGGGTTAAGCAGATCTGCCTATAAAAGATATGAATTTTTTGAGAGAAATCCTTTACCTTTGCACGATTTCTTTGTCTCTCTTTTTTCAAATTTCTCTAATCTTCAAGTCTTTTTGAGGACTCTCCGAGCTTCTCTTGTTGAAATTGTTCCAGTTTGTTCTCTCTGAAATTCTTCTAAATGCCCTTTCTTTTCGATTTTCTCTTCCTCTTCTTGCTATTTTCGTGAATTTCAGTGTTCTCTCTTCTCCATCATCTTTAAGAAACCAGTAAGTATTATAACTTTTCTCTTTTCAGTTTGTAAAAATTTAAACAAACTTGTAAATCAATGGCTTCTTTGACACGTGTTGGGGGAAAAATACACATTAGTGGGTTGGCGAGTGAGATAGGGTTTAAAATTACAAATACAGCCGACCTCATCAAAGCCGTTGAGGCTGGACGAGGTGCCTCAATTTCTGGGGGTGGTAATCGGGACGATGAGATAGCCTGGGAGGCAGCCAAAATCCCATCCTCTGTAGACCCTACCTATTTAGCCAATCTTAGGGATAAGTATATAACCCCTTACGACATCGAACTCCTCTCCCCATTTCCTAACGATCTAGCTTGCTACCCTAGGCAAGGCTGCGTCACCGTTAGTAAGTTTTTGTTAAAGGCTGGGCTTCACCGTCGATCCACCCATTCTTTAGGGCTGTCCTTAGGCTATACAGGGTGGCTCATCTCTAATATCTACGCCCATTTGGTAGATTCTTACTCCCTTTGGAAGGAGGCCTCCTTGGGCGATGACATGGCATTACATGTTTTCCAAACAGTATACTAGCATCGATCTTTAGGGAAAGGGAACACCTGGGATTGGTACTTATTATGTCTTTGGGGGTCGCATTTCCCTTTTGTCTAGGTCTGCTCTCTTCCGTCAAATGATAGAATGAGACCTGGTTCTGGGTCAGGGGGAAGTGACATGAGTGTAAGGGTGACATCGTCCCGCACATCAAAGTCCCAACCTCATACTTCAAGCTCATAAGTGGATTATCTGCTTCTTTGATTTTTTAAACTGATGAGGTCTGCTACTTACATTTTTTGTGTTTATTTTGTTCGGTCAAGCGGCTCGAATTCACTGAATGCGACTGGGACACTCTTATTGAGGTCTTCAAAAAATCTTTGGACTTGCGTGATTTCGGACGTTTGATCCAATCAAGCTGCTTCTTTGAAGACTTCGATTTGATGGCGAAGAGGGGTAAGATGTCTTTTCACTTTGATATTTTTCTTGACGTATTTTTCTTAGAATTTTGATGACCTTGTTCATTTCTTGGCTTGTAGAAAATTTTAATTAGAGGAGGCATCCCACCCTTGTTATGGCCATCATCCTCGCAGCCACATCCACCTCAGAGTAGGGGATGAAACTCTCATCTGCTGGAGGAAAGCAGGCGAGGGACAAAATTGAGAGGGTCAGCAAGGAGGCTGCCTTTCAGAAAGAAGGATGACCCCCTATGCCATATATGGGAAAAATGTTGTGGAGGAAGAACTTAAGAAGAGGTTCAAGGTCCCAACCCCCAATGGGACGGGTGGTTTAAGGGATGTCCCTCCCCTCCGCTCTGAGGCCAAGCAGGGGAAAAATTGTTAAGCAACTCGATGGCTGTGGTCTCTGGGGAGGACATAAGAGGACTAATATTGTGGAGCACCAGAGGTAAGACCTTGCCAAGAAGGCCAAGACTTCAAGTGATTCCACTGAAAGCCCAAGATTGACTACCCAAGAGGGGGTGAATTGGTTATAAAAACCTTTTCGTTAAAAACACAATTTTAATATAATAAGCAAGCAAATCATAGAGGATAACTAAACAGAAATAAGTAAGTGGAACAAAGTAATCCGCACAAAATAAAAGCGTTAAATAAAAGGGATAGAGAGTGCAAACGATATAGTTATGGAGATTTGATCCAATGCAATGATCTACGTCCCCCGTTACCAAACTCTCCGGCACGAGCAAGGCCAATTTCACTATAATGGTAACTTACAAACAAGGAGTACCGATCCTTAAGTGACTTACAACAAGGAGCACTTATCCTTAGGTGACT
>CAIGRK010273568.1:0-16782 GCA_903798315.1 Fraxinus greggii | reverse complement strand
ATCTTCTGATATTCCTTGGTACCTTAAGTGTTGACACATATCCTAGAATCGGGATATATGTGTACGGATTCTTATTAGCCATCCCGTGAAACTGGTGCCCATTTTGGAAGAGTTTGATGACATTAGTTTTCAACTAGAATTTTGGCTGTTTGAAGGGAGCTACACAATACTGGATTGACTATGGACGATGAACGGTGACAAAAAATCCCCAAGTAAGGTGTTTTTGTCATCTTTTTCCTCTACATTGGCTGGAACTGCAAGATTCATTCTTGGTTCAATTTGTTGATTAGCCATTAGTATTTGTCCTTGGTATTCCTGCTGCACTGCTCTAGCTTCCCTTTGCCTGTGATGAAAGGTTCGTTCAATTTCCAAATTAGCTAGAACCAGTTGATTGCCAAGCGGCCTTCGCATGCAAGACCTGAAGGAATGACAATAGTAGCACTTAGATCAACCTAAGTAGAAAAACTAAATAAAATAAAATATGTAAAATAAAAATTAAAGATAAGTTCGAATTAGTGTCAAAAGTAAATAAAATTAAGCTAATACTCAATCTCCGACAGCGGCGCCAAAAACTTGTTATGCAAAAATGTATTTTGATGTTAAATTCCGCAAGTGTATGGTTCGTAACAAGTAATAAAGTGAAATTGGGAGTTCCGAATGTCGTCCCACAGGGATTGATTTAGTTCAATTTTACTATCTCGATCTTAGCCAAAACAAGAAAATGGCTCAGTTATGTTGTAATGGAAATTGTGACTAAACTAATTTAGGAATGTAATTATGAGTAAACTATTGAACTAGAATGCAAAACAATGCTTGAAAATGAGTTGTTAAACTTAATGAATGAAAGACGCACTCAGATCACGAATCCCCGCAATGATCTCTTTTAATCCTAATTCTACAAATTGACAACACAGTTGAAGTTTTGAAGAATCAATATTCCTATTCTATCCAACAATCTCTCTCGAATAATGTTGAACCTACTCTCATATACGACCTGACTATATCCCTCTGACGAATGCAAATATACAAGAATGTATAAATTTTTATGAACACTTAAAGATTCACATAAGGAGTATAGGTATATCTCTTTATACTTTGTTGAGTCTATTTCCCTTCTCTCGAATGCAAGAAATATGCCACCAAATTTGCACAATCATTGGCATAAATAGTTGAGGAGAAAAATTATTGTATATAAACCATTCAAATTCAAATAATGTGTTTTAATGTCAAAAATATAAAACTATGAATACATCACATGGTTCGTCTTTCTCCTATTACAAAAATATCTAGCCTAAAATGGAAAAAATAATAAAACACACTGATATTTGAAGAAACAACATCACTGGTTAAATATTATGCTTGAAATCCCGTCAATCTTTGTGTTTTTCCTCATATTTTTGGCTCAAAAATTCCTTCAACATGTTTTCTAGGGTATTTCCCTCAGTTGGAATGTGTCCCCACTTGTATATGAGGGTTTTCAGCTTTTATATGTATCCCAATATTCATTTCCTTAAGTGTTTGAACGAAATTTGGAAACTAGAAATTTCACATCAAAATTCAACCATACGACCACATGGTTTATCCAAGTATGGCCTCAGTATTCCATTCAGGTGGTTGTCCAACCGTATGGAGAATTATACCATGCGATTGCATGGTAGAAGGGGAACATCCAATTATGTCAATTTAGTCCTCGAACATTATTTTCTCCCATTTTGACCACTTTTCTTCATTCTTCTTCTTCTAGCATCCCTTGTATTCATCAAATTAGTACTTAGCTTGTTTACATTCTCGATTCGTACTTCAGGTTATCTTTCAAATTATTTATACTTTGGTCCCTGAACTTTCATTTTCTTCCGTTTTAGTCCTTTTTCGTATCTTTTCTCTTGAATTCCGCCACATCCATCAATGTAGTGCTACAAAATGATATTATGCAAAATTAAGTCGTATTCAAATACTTTTGTCAATAATTAGTCATGTTTTGTAGCCAAATAAGTGTTGGAAAACGCTCTTATGAGTAAGTCACATAGATTTTACATATTATTAGTTTTTCGAAAAAATTTCAAAACAGTAACTGAAATAAAATATTTCAATTAGGTAGGTAATGGAATGTATTGATTGAATAAAAAACTAATGTCGAGTTTGTGAATTGAGGTAGCATTTTGTTTATACTCCAAAATATTTAATTTTTTTTCCTTTGTTTGATTTTTTTCCACAATATTTTTATCAAGTAAATTTTTTAACAAGACATTTATTGTGTAAATAATCATAAAGGGTAAAATATTGTAAAATATACGATAAGTATTGATGATTATGTAGTCTTATTATGATATATGGATAAATTTTATCTAACCTAGAAAAGCGTATTCTACTTTGATTTGAACCCTATAAATACGAGCCCTTTGGTCTTAATAAAATATACACAAACTATTGATTTCTTCACTTTATTCGCTAGTGTAAAACATATTATGTCCTTGTTTAAAATGAAAGTCAACAATGAATTTTAACAACATATTTTTTGGGACCAACAACTTTTTAAACACATATTTCATCAACTTTTATCAAAATTTATTAAAAATCTAATTTTTTAATTCCTACCAAACAGGGAATATTATTAATAAATCTTTAACATGGTTCATCACAATTTAACATTTCAAAATCCCTGACTAACACATAGGCAAGTCACATAGATTTTACATATTATTAGCTTTTCGGAAAAATTTCAAAAAAAATAATTTAAATAAGATCTTTCAATTAGGTAGGTAGTAGAATGAATTGATTGAATAGAAAATTAATGTTGAGTGAGTGAATTGAAACTTTGCCCTAACTTGGGTGATACTTGGAATTTTTATTCTTTTTTCCTCGAATATAAATAATTGTATAATATTGTTAGGTTTTTAGTATTGGCGATTTTGTGGACAAAATGACTAATTTGTAACATATTGTAAAAGCCAATGACCTAGGGTATAATTTATACAAGTTGGGTAATGATGTCTACGGTTCGAGTATGAAAATAGGAGAAACACGACATCGTATTTTCGCTAGTTTCTTGTCCAATTGGTACTAGAGCGACAAAAATAGAAACACTATCGTCCCGCCTGTTGCCGAGCTCTCGCTCGAGCGACGATGGGTCACTTACCTGTCGTCGGCTTATCGGTCGAGCAACAGGTCAATCTGAAAAATTCTAATTTGCTATTTTGAAGTATTTTTTCTTACCCATTCAACCTAATTACCCTATCCTATAAATGCCCAAGCCTATGCACAAAATTCGGTGTGGTTGTTCATTTTGCTTATTCTGTAAACACATTCGTATTATTCTTTGAAGATCCAATAACCTATTCATACATTAATTCCATCTTTTCTTCTTGAGATCNTAACCTATTCATACATTAATTCCATCTTTTCTTCTTGAGATCATACAACCACATATTTGGGAAAAATATCAAGCTCATTGAATCTGAAACACCACCTACTTCCTATTGGTCATAGGAAGGTACCTTTTCAGTTGAACTTCAGAGGCTATTGGAGGTTAAAAGAGGTTGGACAACAAGTGCAAGAAGGGAAAGAGTGAAGTAGTGAAATTTTGTATGTGAATGGGATAATTTAAATTTTGTATGTCAATGGGAAAATTTAAATTTTTAAGATGAAGTAGATTGATAGGGGGAGATTTATTGATTGTGCTGCATTCCATACAATTTCGTATGTGAATGGGAGAATTTAAATTTTTGAGATGAAGTAGATTGATATGGGAGATTTATTGATTATGTTGTATTCCATACCATATCTACTTAACTATTTGAATTTTTGATATTTTGTGATGCTAATGCTTTTGTTGGTGGTTTTTCGAATAAAGTTAGTGTTACGTCTCAATCTAGCTAGTGTTGGTATCATGTGTTGAATGATTTTATCATTTCCTGTATTACATGCTTTTACTTTGGGTATTTGAGTTGTGGATTTCAGAAACATGTTTAATAAGGAATGCAAGAGACATCAGTTTGATGAAACTTGAATAGTTTAGACTTTGTTTTTAGTTTTCCTTGACTTATTTTATAGTTTTGTCATAGAATGTCAAATGAGGAGTTTGTTAGGTTTTTAGTGCTGGCATTTTTGTGGACAAAAAGACTAATTTGTAACGTGTTGTAAAAATCAAAGATTTAGGGTGCAATTTGTACAAGTTGGGTTATGAGGTCTAAGGTTCGAGTATGAAAAGAAGAGAAACATAGGGCTACATTTTCGCTAGCTTCTCGCCCAATAGGCGCTCAAGTGACAAAAACAGAAACACCGTCGTGGCCTGTCGTTCGAATGACAGTGCGTCGATCGCATGTCGCTAGCTTATCGTTTGAGCGACAGGGCGATCTCGAAAACGCTAATTTGTAGTTTTGTAGTATTTTTTCCGGCTTATTCAACCTAATTACCCTCTCCTATAAATACCCAAGCCTATGCACGAAATTTAGTGCGGTTGTTCATTCTACTCATTCTCTAAACACATTCGTATTATTCTTTGAAGATCCAAGAGCCAATTCATACATTGTTCCATCTTTTCCTCTTGAGATCATACAACCATATATTTGGGAAAAATATAAAACCCATTGAATCCGAAACACCACCTACTTTCTATTGGTTATAGGAAGGTACTTTCTCAATTGAATTTCTGAGGCTATTGAGGTTGAGAGAGGTTGAACAACAAGCATAGGAAGAGCACAAGGCCTTCAATCAGGTTCTTGAATTTCAACTAGGAAGAGACAATTGCAGAATATCTTGAAGCAGGTCTTGTTGTAGACCTTGGAGTTAGTAGGAAATATATCGGGAAGTCTAGTGGAGTTGGTTAGATAGTAAACATAGGATAATTGGACTTGTATGCTTAATTATCTAGAAACAATGAAAAGTTATTTGTTGCTTTTGATTGATTAATTCCGCACGTAGCGTCAGAACTAAAAACGGATAAATAACTACCATTCGATAACTTAAAAATTGTAAAATTGGTAATCTGTGAACTGTTAAGTGGAATCCAGTGCGACGCCCTTTTTCAAATATTATGCCCCTATTTGGTGGAAATTAAAATTAAATTTGTAATTTTTTTAATAAAAGTTGATGAATTATATTGTCGAAAAGTTGTGTAATTCATGAAGTATGTAATTAAAATTAATTGTTAACTTTGATTTTGATAAAAATCTAGATTTTAATTTTTATCAAACATTGACTATATTAATAACTCTTAAGATTTCCTTTTCCATAACTCTCTTGAGATTTCCATTTTAACAACTCTGGATAAATAATAACATAAGAGAGTTTTTCCCTCTTTAATGTATAAAGGGTGTTTGGTGGCGGGGATTAAAATTAGATTTTTAGTGGATTATGATTAAAGTTTTTGAAATGTGTGGTTTGAAAAGATGTGGGACCCACGAAGGATGTGATTAATATTGATTATTTATCTTTGACTTCGATTAAATCAGATTTTAATCCAGCCCAAGCAGGTCCATAGTTTCTATTTGATCCTATTTTTTGAAAAAATTATTTTTATTCAAAATTATTATAAATATATATTTTTTATAAAATAGTTTTATTTAATCCTTATTTTTAAAATTGATTTTAATTATATGTAAGAAATTTGTACGTATTCACCATAGTTTCTATTTGATCCTATTTTTTGAAAAAAATATTTTTATTCAAAATTATTATAAATATATATTTTTTATAAAATAGTTTTATTTAATCCTTATTTTTAAAATTGATTTTAATTATATGTAAGAAATTTGTACGTATTCATATAGCCGAAGTTTGATATCATTTTTTATTTTTCAAAATACTTTTTTCTCTATTTTCTTTTCAATCACAAATTTTCAATGAAATAATATTATACGTAAATTCAAAATTTTTTCTTATTTTTAATTATATATTCTTTATCAATTTACTACTCTAAATGCATTCTTAATATTTTAATAGGACCCAAAGATGCTTATAGTCCACTTTTTGGTACCCATTATTCAAAAAGAAAAAAGTTTTGAATAATATTTTTTGAAAAATATTTGATTAAAAAGTGAGAAATTTTTTTAAATTTACGTGTAAAATGTTTCAAGAACCCTGCTACTTGGCCAGGGTTAAAAACAGATCAAAAAACAAAATGCCCCCTATTGGAGGGGGCGCTTGTGTGGCCCCCTTCCCGCGAGCTCCCCCTCCAATAGGGGGATCTGTTTTTAATCCGTTCTCTAACCTGGCTATGTAAGTGTGAACGTGAAATTTAAAATGTTATTATAACCAGAAGAAAATAAAGTTTTAAAACAATCAAAACCATGGGCATAATTTTTCCTACTTTTAACATCATAATTTCTATTTTCAGCAAAATTTATTCTCAAAAATCTAACCAGGGGTCCAGGACATTAATCTGGAATTAACCAAGCCGACATGGACTTGAAATTCTAGGTTTTGAAAACTGAATGCGGCCAAAAGGCCCCCTCTCGCACCTCTTTCCTTGTCCCCTTTCTATTCATTCTCTCTCTCTCTCGCGCTACAAATATGAAAGCACCGCTCAAAGTTTCTTGCCAATTCTTCTTCTTCGAAATTTCTGATTTTTTCAACCTTAAGTTTGTTCTTCTTTGAATTTTTTTGCGTCTGAGTTGGTTTTCTATTGACTCTTTTCTGTCAACACAAGAAAGTAAAGTCGCTTGAATTCGCGTAAATTGTTATTTGACAGGTATTGTAATTCTCTTACCTTGATCAATAGTTCCATCTCCTAGTATTAGCTAGATTCAGGTGATTTATTTTTTCCGGTTTCGGTTTTCAAGAGTTGTTTAACAATAATTTTCTAAGCTCCGTAAATGGAGATGCCTTGTTTTCGTTTCTAAATTGTTTAATTATTAAAAGTATTAACATCAATGGGCTTAATAAATTTATTGAAAGGAGAATGAGTATAGCATCCTGATTTTTTTTTTTTAATGTTTGAGTTAATGTTATACCAGATCGTGCATTTAATGAAATATTTGTTTTTTGTTTGCTTAAGGTAAATATTTGGGTTCAAAATGTTTTAACCTTATTTCTGGATTTTTTGTTGGAGTTGAATTTTTATATGCACTTTCAGATCCTGAAATCGGATTTTTGTTCTGATCTCTTCCCTCGGCAATATCTTTTTTATCAGATCCAAGTTCATTTGGAGAATCGCCTGTATCAATGGTGAGTATATTTTTTGTGTGTGTGTGTGTGTGTATTTTTTGTTTTTCTCGTTTAATTGTCCACAATATAGAGAGAAAAAAAATAAAAAGAGGGAAAGCTTTTATAAATAGCTGATGTTTTATGTGATACTTCTGTACCTTTGTTGTGTTGTAATCAGGGGAAAGCTCCAGCTTTCTTAGTAGATGATCTTCAGAAAGATTTAACAAATGGATTTCATTTAAAATTGAAAGGCCATGAAACGGCTATTAACATTGGCGACAATAAAACGGTATGATGAATATACATATTGAATATATGTTCTCTGATGATTTTTTATTTTTCTTGCACACAAATGGAAAATTCTTGGTTACAAGCGAGTCTTTTGCCTCTCTACTTTGATTCAGTATGTCATTGCTGGGACAGAAAATGAATCAACTTTGAACATTGAAGTTCGAATTTACGATAAATATACTGATGAATGGTGAGTTTTTGATATGGACTCTAATTTATATAAATTATTATTAGTCCAGAGGAGGTCTGATTGAAATTTCGTAAATACTTCTCAATAAAAATTTCAGGGTGATCCCTATTGTGTTGGGAACCAAACCCAAGTCATCAAAGGGCCATACAGCTGTTCTTTTGGATGAAGACAAGATTTTGGTTGTTAAGGGAAATTCCACTTCTGATGATTGCTTTTGGTTTCTCGAGGTTGGTACCTCTTTTCTTGCTCTTTAAAATGGATAAAAGCACGATTATTCCGCATTTCGTTGATGACTTAAAAACTTACGATGACTCAATTCTATGACGAAGTGAAATATTCCATATTTTTCACTCCACGGACCTTGACAAAACTTGAATGAAAACCAGATGTTCTTGAATTTTAAGCCTGATAAATACCTAATTCCATGATCTTGTATTATCATTGTCAGTTTTGTTCTAGTCTTTAAACTATGAATCTTTCTTACTTATTCTGCAGGTCAATACTGCATTTGTTAGAGAACAGAAGAAGAGATTTGAGACTGATGTGGTTGCTTGGAGTAGAGGAGTTATTGGTGAAGCTGAAATACCCATTGTAATTAGCGGTCCTTCTGGAGTTGGTAAGGGTACCCTAATTTCCAAACTGATGGAAGAATTTCCATCAATGTTTGGATTTTCAGTAAGCCACACAACCCGTGCTCCAAGGAGCAAAGAGCAGAATGGGGTGCATTACCATTTCACTGAACATAGTATCATGGAGAAAGATATAAAGGATGGAAAGTTCCTTGAGTTTGCATCCGTTCATGGAAATCTCTATGGAACAAGTATAGAAGCTGTTGAGGCAGTCACGGATAAAGGAAAGGTATATGTTTTGCTCCCTTGAAAAGGATCCGTTTTGTGCAGTGTATAGCTCTTCTGAACATTACCAAAATAAGAGAGAGGGAGAAGACTTTTTCCTATTGAATTGTCAGTTTATACTGTAACATTGACGCAGGTGTTATCCATTTTATATTGTTTCTCTATCTTATGAACTTAAGGGAGTTCCGTGTTATGAAATGTAGAGATGCATCCTCGACATTGATGTTCAAGGAGCGAGGTCTGTGAGGGGTAGTTCTCTTGAAGCCATTTTTATATTTATTAGTCCTCCCTCATTTGAAGATCTTGAGAAGCGCCTGCGTGCAAGGTGCTTTATTCTTGAATAGAATTAATTAAGAAAAAGAGATTGTACTGTCTTGTCTAATCCCGTGTACCAAAGATTTTCTCCTCTTGCATGATTTTTTTGTTGATGAAAGTTCTCCAATTCTGGGAACAGGGGGACGGAGACAGAAGAACAGATCCAAAAGCGGCTCAAAAATGCTGGGGCGGAGATTGAACGAGGAAACTCGCCAGGCCACTTTGATTGTATCTTGGTGAATGATGACCTTGAGACTTGTTACAAGAATCTTAAGGTGATTCTCACTCTGCTCCTTATACATCATATATCTCATCTTAATGGCATCTTCTAAAGTTTTGTCTGCAAAGAACCAAGAAAGAGTGACATCTGAGATGATATTTTTTTAATGTGTGATAGAAATTGTTGGGACTTAGTGACGGTGCTGAGACCCCGCACAAATTATGTAAGTGACTCAATCAATCTATGGTTTCATCTTATTGACCTCTTTTAATTCCAAGTATAAAATTGGTGCATCTTAAAATTGATCTTTTTTGGAGCTTTATTATTCAGTGCCAGAATTGGTTGAAATACATCTGGAGCATACAGTTTCGAAAATTGATCAGAAGATCCTCATAAACTGTGGAAATTCAGAAGAAAACTCGTATAGAAACATGTATGTTATATGCAGCTGGACATTTAATAGTTTCTGGCTTTTTATTTTCTAACTTCTCAAGTCTATCTTGTAGGTTTTTGCTGGATTTATCTTCAATTAAAGGTGGGGCACCAGGACGGACAAGGGGGTTGAACTTGCTCACTGTCGAACCATCCATAAATGGCACCAAATGCTAAGCTAATGTCTCCAGCATCTCCACTAACGTTCTTTTCTTCCAGAGTTTTGTTTCTTTTTATTTCTTATGCTTGCTTACCTTGAAAGTGATTGAAGTTTTAAGATTAAATCTTTGAGTAGCAAGACAATTTGAGGGTATCGAACACAGAGATAATATGCAGATCTAACATATCATGTGTGTTACTTCCGATATGGTAATGAAAGAGAGGGCAAGTAGATTGACTAGTGGAGCTAACGTGTTAATTCTTGTTATATTGTGATGGGAAGTTGGAAATCGAAAAACAAAATTTGTACTCTATTGGAAAGCTGCTCATTTGAATGTTGTCATGTATCTGTGGGGTTGTCAACATTTTAATTATCTAATAACTGCATATACCATGAATGTTTCTCAAAATATTGGTAAGATACAGCTAAATTCGCTTAAATCCTAGTATTTCAGACCTGAATTATGATAGTCATGTTAAGTGATGATCATCATTAAACCATGTAGCAGTGAGGTCTCTGCCACATTGTTAAATGATGTGGGAATACATTTTTCTTCGATAGACAATGTAGGAGTAACCTCGTTTCCAGACTTACAATGATCAAACCTCGTTTCTTGAGACAAAACGTAACAGTGTGTTGCTGTGTGCTTTCGATTAAATTCTTGAGGCTTGAGACTTGACGGACAACTGCATGTTTCATTACATAAACCACATGTTCTGCTTTTGTCCTCTGCTCAACTGTCCATAAATTTTGAATCGCTATCGTATTCATGAAGAAATGATGGAGGCAACGGAACTGCAAATGGCCGCAGCATTTCATTTTGGGGCCACTTTAGACGATTATTTAGTGGTAGCAGGCAAGCAAAAAAGTAACAACAGGCGCAATTAGGTTGGCTCGTGTCAAATGAGCTATAACTACTACTAGCGATTTTTTACAAAAATATGAAATATAAGTATGACGCCACAAATCAACGACATTTTCTGTGGTGGTGTATATCTAGTTGGAATTGACCTCACATCATCCTTGTTTAATAAACTAGTGATGATTATCATTTACCAACCAAGAGAATTGAACTATTCCTCAAAAGTTGGCAGGGATTTGGATAATTGGATCACCAATTTGCCGTTATATTCCTTTTACTCGTATATAATCATGAAAATCAAATATTCTCATGATTATACGAGTAAAAGGAATATAACCACTTTCTATAAAAGAAGATGAATATATTTTGAGCCCTCCTTCCCAGAGCTTGTTCAGTTGCCAAAATTGGTTAATTTTCCCATCCGACTAGTAGGAACTGCTGCTCAGAATTTTTGATTTTAATGAAAAACTACTTTCCCGTTGGCTTAAGGTATGGCCTTAGACTTAGCTCCATGATTGAGTTGATGTTCCTTTTAGAAGGGTAGAATCGAAGGATAATGTTCGGACCGAAGTGTTCTATTGCCGTGTTGACGAAAGTGCTTGTCTAATTGATCGGGTTGACCTATGCATTATGTTATCATTTCCATTTGGCCTTATGTATTGTGATTAAATTAATGTCTGTGAGAAACATTTAACTTTTTATCATTTGCACTATATGTAGCAAGCTTAAATTTTTTCTAATATATTGCATTAAATTGATTTCCTGCCTTCAGTGGGTAGAATAACTTCTTACTATTGACGTATCAAGAGAACATTCGTTATGATTCTCGGAATGTATGACAGTTTTACTCAGTGGGCAAATTCATCAGAAATGATCATTGCATATTGTACCAAAGCTTGTTTCTCGGGAGTGCTCGTGTATACTGACAATTAAAGGCGTAAATTGTGGAGGTGGGGTCTTGAGAATCCTGAGCAACACTAATCACACACACTGGCTGTTTGATATGTCCTTTTTCAATTTACCCTTTTCTCTGCTATCACATGCCTCCATCTAATTCACAAAAGTCAAAACCACAACTTTAAAGATTCACCAACTTTTGTCGTGGGCGGCTCTAGATTTATAATCTCGAATTATTGAACACCAAAAGAACCACACAACTTGAATAAAATGCTATTCTTCACTTTTCAAAGGGAGCATTCGCCTTAAGAAAATAAGTAGGAAGTGGGTCTCCAAAATTTTATTTAAAACAAGTGAATCTTATATTATTGTCTTTGTAAGTTGTAATGTCATTTCATAGCTACATATTTGATTGTTTAAAACTATAGTTACCTCTTACCACGCTACTGTTTGGGTTTCAATAAAATAATATTATACGTAAATATAAAATAATTTTCTTATTTTTTAATTATACATTTTTCAAAAAATCACTATTTCAAAACACACATCTCCCAAACTCTATTTTTAACGGAGTCCAAATAGGGTTGGGCTTAATTTTCTTAAAAACTCATTTTCAAACACGCACTTATTCATAAAATAATTTACACGTAAATATAAATTTATTCTTATATTTTTTAACCACATAAAGGCATATAGAAATAATTGTTTGCTAGGATAATTTAATCTTTTAGCCCTTATTCGAGACCCATTTTGAGAGAAAAAATATAATTTTGAATAGTGATTTTTGGAGAATGTGTGATTAAAAATTAAGAAAAAGTTTTCGATTTATGTGTAATGTTATTTTATTGGAGAATGTGGTTGAAAATGAGTTTTGAAAAAATAATTTTTTATACAAATTTTTGTATGATAATAAAGTACATTCGAAAGGGGTCAACATAAATTTATTAGAACCTATATTATACAAAATGAAAAGTGAGAGTTTAACATTATTCTAACAAATACAATTTTTAATGACAATAATCTCCCGACATAAAATTATAATTGGTAAAAACAATTAACTTTATTTTATAGTACCAATACAAAACTTTAGTTTCATCTCAAAAATAATTTTTTATTCTCTAAAATATTTTACAATATTTTTCAAACAATGACCCATATGACCTGATGGCCAAGTATCTTGACTAGATCAATACTCGGATCGAGTCTCGTTACTATGATTTAAAGCCAATACATATCAATCGTGAAACTTAGTTGTAATGAACCAATCCAAAAATCCAAAAAGGAAATGGTAAAAGAGAATATATATACACACACACATACATATTAAAGTGAAGTACCCCCATCATTAAGGGCGAATCAGCATTGAGGCATGGGGACCATTGCTCTGCTTTTAAAATTTAGGGCGTGTTCGGGAGGGATTAAAATCACATTAAAATTAAAAAATTAGCCGTTATTGTTGACTTTTATGAGATGAGGAGAATTCACAACGGCCATATTTTCAATTTTAATTGACTTTTAATCTGTACCGAACAGGGTCTTGGTTTTGCCCCCACAACACCAAAACACACACGAAAAGAAAAAATGTACAAACTAATTAGTGGTAAAACTTTAAATTTGTTTTAGGATAGAAACTTATGGAAAAGGGGCGAAGCAGTCCTTTCTGTCCTATTCTATCATGGATTTTTCACTCCTTATCCGGCTTAAGAGTTAAGGGCGTGTTCGGTAGAGATTAAAATCGGATTAAAATTGAAAAATTAGCCATTATTGTAGACTTTTATTAGACGAGTGAGACCCAATAACGATCATATTTTCAATTTTAATTGACTTTTAACCCATACCGAACAAGGCCTAAGACAAGTCGGGTACACATTTACTCCTTTGGCATTATTTATTTATTATTTTTTTGAATTAGATTTTATTTTGAATTTTTTCAAATAATAATAAAGAGGACAGGACACCCCTACGAAGGAAAAAAATTCATAACTAAGGCCCCGTTTGATAAGTCATTTTTTTCTCGGAAGTTGGAAAAAAAATTCTATTTTCTTGCTTTTGGCTGTTTGATAGTTAATATTTTCTAAGGGCGTGTTCGGTAGAGATTAAAATCGAATTAAAATTGAAAAATTAACCGTTATTGTTGACTTTTATTAGATGAGGAGAATCCAATAACGGCTATATTTTCAATTTTAATTGACTTTTAATCTGTACCGAACACGCCCTAAGTAAAACAAATTTCCACCCCCGCGCGCCCAAGTTCCTTGATTTGAGGGAAGCATTTTCCCACCATTTTGGTAGGAAAATGCAATTCCAGATTTCTGNTCAAATCAGTTCTAAATCTTCTTTTACGTTTCTAGAGGGAGAAAATTTAGGGCGTGTTCGGTAGAGATTAAAATCGGATTAAAATTGAAAAACTAGCCGTTATTGTTGACTTTTATTAGATGAGGAGAATCCAATAACGGCTATATTTTCAATTTTAATTGACTTTTAATCTGTACCGAACACGCCCTAAGTAAAACAAATTTCCACCCCCGCGCGCCCAAGTTCCTTGATTTGAGGGAAGCATTTTCCCACCATTTTGGTAGGAAAATGCAATTCCAGATTTCTGAATTTTTTTTATTTTTTTGGCAATGGAAATAAATTTCATAATCAATTGTAAAAAAAAAAATCACTTTAATGGACAATTTCCATGTAAAACAAAATCAAGCGAACACTAAACTTTGATAAAAAAAAAGATTTTTTAGGAAAATAAAATTTTTTTTTTTGGACTTTTGGCAATTGAAACAAATTTTATAACCAATTGTGGAAAAAAATTATTATTTTAATAGACAATTTCCATGTAAAACAAAATTAAACCAATACAAAATTTAAAATTTTTTTTCTGGTGGAAAATTATACTAATCAAACACACTTAATTAAAAATTCTCTACAAAACAATTTCTAGGCAATTACTTTATTTGTAATTCATTTTCTTTTCACCAATTTTCCACACTTGCAATCAGACGGATTCTAAGAGATTAAAAGGTGTGTATTCAATTAGACTTTTAATAACTTTTTGGGATTTAAAAAGTTTATGGGTATTTAACGTAGACTTTTGGAGACTTCCTAAAAGTATTGTTGTATTCAATTGAGACTTTTAAAAACTTTTAAAAAGTCTCTAAAAGTCACGTCACAATGTATTCAATTAAAACTTTTTAGAAGTCTCTCTATAGATCTTGGGGTATTCAAATTTTTATGACTTTTGGAGACTTTTATATAAGTCTCTATTGTACTAACTTTTAAGCAGAATCTACTCAAATAAAATTTCAAAATTTGTTTCTCATTAATCACAATATTTTGGGAGACTTTCGCAAAAAATGAAGAAATTAATATGTATTTTTTTTAAATATTTTTCTTTCATCTTCTCTTCTACAAACATTAAAGTTATATTTTTCTCTCTCTTATTGTTTATTTCTATTTTCTATGAAAAATTAAGGGCGTGTTCGGTAGAGATTAAAATCGAATTAAAATTGAAAAACGTATCTTTATTGTTGACTTTTATTAGACGAGTGGAACTCAATAACTGCTATATTTTTAATTTTAATTGGCTTTTAATCTCTACCGAACAAGCACTAAATTGTATTTTTATAACTTTTTTTTTCTTTTTTCATTTATTTTTCTGAAAAATATATATTTAATTAAATTATAAAATTTTATATAGACTAATTTATAATTAAATTTAAATATTTTTTTTTATCTATTCTTTAAAAGTATATTATATTAACAATAATGAATATTAAATTTATTTTTTATATGTATAATTATCATTATTTATTTAATTAAAGTCTTAAATTTTTATTCTTTTTAAAATATTTTTTTTATTATATAGGGAGAGAAAGAAGGAGATGTGGAATTGTGAGAGCCACTACCTCGTATGTNTTTTTGCTTTTTCATTTATTTTTCTTCAAAAATAATAATTAAATTAAATAATAAATTTTTAAAATTCCAAATTTATAATTAAATTTAAAAATTTTTTTTTATCTATTCTTTAAAAGTATATTATATTAACAATAATGAATATTAAATTTATTTTTTATATGTATAATTATCATTATTTATTTAATTAAAGTCTTAAATTTTTATTCTTTTTAAAATATTTTTTTTATTATATAGGGAGAGAAAGAAGGAGATGTGGAATTGTGAGAGCCACTACCTCGTATGTGATAATTTCACAATATTGCACTAAATTCATATAAATTATATCTCAAATGAAAGTTTTCAAAAGTCTTTTGCATTCTACAAAATTCTCTTAAAATTTTAAAATGAAAGTTTATAAGTTTATAAAAAGACTTCCATTAATTCCATAAAAATCTCGTAAAAAATCCACAAAATCTACAAAATTCATCACTTTAAAAAAGTCCATCAAAGTTTCAAATGTCTCAATTGAATACACCCTCTAAGTATGATCCATTTCAAAACTAAGAAATAAGGTTTATTATTTCAAAAATCAGATATTAATAAAATTTTATTTGGGAAATAATTAATTAAAAATATATTTTATTCAATAAATATATTAAATTCACAATATTATATAATTTACTATCACAGTTATGTATTGGTCACAACTAGGACGTCACAATCACAAAATTTATAAGTTACAATTTATTTTATGGTCACAAAATGCATTTCTAGGCCACAAAATAACAAAGTATTAGTCATAACTTAACAAATTTTTAGGGCACACATTATCTACATGGTCACGAATTATCTATTTCATTGGTCACATATTATTTATAGGTTACACATTAACTAATTTATTAATCACAATCAACCAAATAATTTACATCACTATTGCTTCAAACATTGTCGTCGCCATTAGAGCCACAACAGCCGCCTATCGACAATCGGCAATACCACCTCCATGTACACCATCTCAAACAAACTAATAGCCACCAACATCACCTCACCATCAACGCTAACACCATTACCATCGTCACCACCACACTGACCTTACCAAAATTTGTAAAACACAAATCAACGATGGTATTGGTGCGTCTTACTCTTATTCTACTTCAGCCAGATGAATCTCGAAGCCGTAGTGATCTGAAAGCTGTGGTGGTGCGAAGCACATCTTCTTGACGGTGGTGCTTCTCTTCGCAGCACATCTTCGCATGATTCGCTACTGGGTACACCACCTTATTGAGTGGACGCTGCACCAACAGAACAATTGGTTCGGCGCTCTTCGAGTGAGGCACCACTGGGCGCACCACCTTCTTGCACAGTTGCTAGAAGAGTAGTGCCGAGGGTAGTAAGCGGGGCCTCACTATTGTATTGTGTCGCTGTAAGATGTGCTGTACAGGGCGGGTCCTGAGAATTTAGAGGCCATAGGCGACTAATTATTATGAGACTTTTCAATATAATCATTTTTTCACAAGTGTAGCTAAA
>CAIGRK010273532.1:0-10869 GCA_903798315.1 Fraxinus greggii | reverse complement strand
AAATTGGGGCTCAAACACAAGCTAAATAATGTAATAATAAACAAGAATATGAGGAAGAATAGATGAAATATTAATCTCCAGTGTTTTTGTTCATGTATATATTTTTTTATCTCTCACTTCTTAACCGTGAAGAAATGTTATTTATACTATACCGACCGACGTTGTAACCGTTGGATTGAAGCCACGTGGCTTCGTCTCCTAAATTACAGCTTCACATCAACGTCTATTCATACATTTTAATACATTGATTAAGAGTCAGCCGCCCTAAATTACACACTGACATCTTTGCTGCAAGCGTCACATCAATCACTTTACGAAGATCTTCAAATCCTTTGTAAGGCAACAACGTCGGTCATATGAACCTCAGATCGACCTTCTAAGGCGAGGATTTCGGCCGAAGAGCAAGAACTTCGACTGGAGAATAAGGACTTCGGCTAAAGAACAAGGATTGCGATTTTGATTGACCTTTCTGTATTTTGACATTTTTGATCTTAGACAAAAAATCGATATTGAAGCCTGGACTATGTCTTTACTCAAAAATCATAAGTAGCCTAATAATTCGTATACATATTATTTTTATAGATGTTAAATAGATATATAGGACCTGTTGACCCCAAAAAATGAATCAACAGATGCCGGCTCACTCTTACCACGTCAGTACTGTTCCGGCGCGTTTCTACCGGAATAATAGCGGTAGTTGGTTTGAAATGGATGCGGGAGACACTTTTCGACGGGAGACAAAAAATGTTCGAGTTCCGGTAAGTAAAATAAAGGGAAATCGCACTATCCACGATTGCCTGGTTGAAACCAGACTAAATAATGTAATATCAAACAAGAATATGAGGAAGAATAAATGAAATATTAATCTCCAGTGTTTTTGTTCATGTATATATTTTTTATCTCCCCCTTCTTAAACGTGAAGAAGAGTTATTTATACTATACCGACCGATGTTGTAACCGTTGGATTGAAGTCACGTGGCTTCGTCTCCTAAATTACAGTTTCACACCAACATCTATTCATACATTTTAATACATTGATTAAGAGTCAGCCACTCTATATTACAGACTGACACACTGACATCTTTGCTGCAAGCGTCACATCAATCACTTTACGAAGATCTTCAAATCCTTTGCAAGGCAACAATGTTGGTCATATGAACCTCGGATCGACCTTCTAAGGCGAGGACTTCGGCTGAAGAATAAGGACTTCGATTTTGGTTGACCTTTCTGTATTTTGACATTTTTGGTCAACGTTTGGCTTTCAGCCTACGTGACCTGACTTTTCTGAGCTTTCTGAGGTGAGGAGTAATGGAACCTAAGCATTTTTTTTCCCCAAAAAGAAAGATGAAAAAAAAGAAAAGAAATGATGGTTAGCTAGCATGAAGCAATCAAGAGAGATTCGAAAGAGAAAAAGGGCAGTGTAGAGAATGATGTGGCATGTAAGGTTTCATCCAATTCGAGAGATTTCTTTGGCTGCAGGGCTCGAGGAATAGTGATGATTTACTATACATAAATATATACATTTAGAGTAAGACACACACATGGGGGCAGTGAGAGAGATTACGAGCACTTGAAACTCTTTAACATGTCTTGTTTCTAATTTCTTTAAATCTATGCTTCAAACCTTTGAATAATCATTATTATATATGTGTGGTCTCTTTTCCAAACCCATAATATTACTTTGCCTTCTCTTTTTACTGCAAAGATTAATCTCAAGGTAGAAGATGTGTATAGTGATACATCCTAATTAGTTAGTGGACTAGACTAGTCCTATTGATTCCTAACCCATATTTGTTCTTCCCTTAACACATTGGGCATCGACACATCACATCTTCCATTCAATAAGAAGACGCTAGCACATTTTTATGGCTTCTTGACACATTACACTTTGACTTCTTATCATTTTTTAAGAAAATGTATAGTGTTGAAATGTCAAAAATGTATATAAGACAGCGAAATGAATTTCAAGTTTAGAGCAATAGATCTCTACTCATTTCGCTATGTAGTATCAAATTTTCTGTCTGTTAGGTGGTTTTTCATTCTTCAAATACCTAATCTTAGGTAAGAGGAAATTTGATTTAATTGGACGGACTGGTTCCTTTACTATTTAGTTACGATTTTATGGCGTGTTTTAATATTACTAGTCAACGTTGAACGTGCAACAAATACTTTATAAGTGATGTAAAAATAACATTTGAATATGCATGAATGTTAATTAATTTAAAATTAATACTCGTGAATATATAGGTGACAATGAATGTTAAATAATTTATTTAATTTTTAATTAAGTAAAAATGGATGCTAATTAGCATATATGGACATGAATAATTAATATTAATTAAATGAATGTGAATATTAATTAATTGAGAATTAATTATAGGGAATCCATATATTAATGATTACATGAATCTGTCAAATGTATATGTATATTGATGGTAACTAAATAAAGTAAGGTATTATTGAAATAATTGAATTATAGTAAAACTATATAAGTCCAAAAAATGATTTCTCTCTTGTTGTGACTGTTTAATTCCAATTAAGTAAGATTGATGTTAATTTCAATTAAATAAAATTGATGTTAATTAGTACATATGAACGTGAACAATGAAATGTCTTCTTGAATGTTAAATTATAATTAACTTATAATTAGAATTAATAATACTGAAATATATAAGTGAAGATGAATATTAATTAAATAAATGTGAATATTAATTAATTGAGAATTAATATCAGAGAATTCATACACTACTGATTTCATACAAGTAAAATGTATCCGTGAAATGTATATGTATACTAATGATAACTAAATGGTTAAATAAATTAAATATATATTGAAAAACGAAAAGTAAGGTATTATTGAAATAATTGAATTATAGTAATGTTACAATCATTCAAAAAATGATACTCGCTTGATATAATATTTAATATATTATATATTAGCAGTTTTGTTTGATTAGATTTTTCTAGATCTTGTTTAGATTTAAAGGATTTGTTGGAATTTCTCTTATTTTTTCAAAAGCAAGATCGATGATCGTGTTCATGAATAGAATTTGAGATTTTCTCAATTCTTCCTTATATTCTGTATATTCTTTATCCTTGATAGAATAAATTAAATTTTAGAATGTTAATCATCTTCCTTTTATTTCTGCTGCATCAAAATTTAACCAAAGCTCCTAACATGATCAAATTTTCTCATCTTTGTGGCAAACTTTACAAGTGTCTATCGTAATTAAACTAGGACTCTAATTATTATTGTCATGTAAACATAGGAAAGTGCAATTGCTTAAAAAATGTCACATTTCATACTTTCCTTTAGTGAAAAAACTCCAAGAATTAATGGTGGGCACCCCCACATGAAAAAATTTGTGCGCATGGTAAGTAGCACTCACACATATACTTTCTTTAGTGCTAAAATTATGTACAAAATACATTTCTTTTTGGTAAATATTTCCACATGTGTATACATATATGTGTGTGCGTGCAAATATATATGGCGGCTAAAGTCACTTGTAACTATATAACTTAAACCCTAGTCACCTTATGTGTGATATAGTGGGGACTTTGTGTTTGCAAAATGCAAGTCTTAATTAGTGGTGGAGGGCCTTGCTTGTCTTGGAGGTAGGTTACATATTGCTTGATATGTAGTTGCTTGGGACTTTACATGTTTTTTGAGGGCCACACTGAATCGATGATTTTACTTCGGATGTAAGTGTGGGATTAATGGTTTTGTAAATTTGACAATGAGATATATATTGTGCTTCATCTGACATATAAAAACCCCACATAGAGCCATATTAGTGGATTAATGATGAACTCGTGCAAAATAATATGGGGTAAGAATTTTTGTCGTAATATAAGTTGGTACGGTATCTTATTAATTATATGTCTTGCGTACATGACAACACGCAAATGGATAATCCGGACATGTTGCAAGAACTCCATTGGCGAGACAATAGTGGGTTAGGGTTAAATGATGTTGTTGAGGTGGAATGTGATTAAAAGTGAATTTGTGGGTCCAAATCAAGATTATGGCTAGAGGGTTCTACTTAATCAATTATACATATTCTTTGCTTTGTCCCTCTTACTTATCCAAATTCAAACCTTTTAGATTTTGCTTTCGTCTTTTGATGTAAAAATCAAGATTTTGTGATACTTTTGAAGTAAGATTTGGTTCAAAATGTGGATAACTTTATCCATAAAGTTGAAACTAGTTCCCAACACTTTGCAATATATTATTGTATTTTAGCCCATACATATAATAAATGCATTCACGTATTGTTTGGAGTTAGGTGCTTGGCGTGCATCAATGTGCATCATAATTTGATTGTGAGAATATTGTCCATATATATACCATTACTAACTCAAATATTTTGTTCTAACTCCAAATTTCAATTTATTGACGAACCAAACTATATTAATTCTTACTAATTAAGTTCAAATTTTGATTAAGCCCTCGTTTGAATCCCATTTTCAGTAATACATTTTTCTACATATTCATTTTCGACCACATATTCTTTTAATAAAATAATTTTATACGTAAAACTAAAACTTTTTCCTACTTTTTAACTACACAGTTTTCAAAAAAATCAATATTCCAAAATCTGTTTTCACCAAATAATAATGGGGCTCAAGCAAGGGTAGATGATATTGCAAGATTAATTATAATCCAAGTAACAAAGAACAAAGTGAAGAAGAAGAATCCAAAATTTCAAGAGTGCAAGTTAGGGGATTCAAGTTGCTTACCGTTTTTAATTCATTTTTTCTTTTTAAAGCACGGTGATGACTTCGATTTATTGTTTGTGTTCTTAAGAGATGATTCCTGGCTAGAATTTTGTTAGGGCAAACGATGTAATTCAGTTTGACCATATGATTTTGATTATCAAGTTTTAACTCTTACGATGACTTTTTGTATCATTTTTATTACCATTCTTAATTCTTTGGTTGTATGGTCAATGATTGATTAATTTGAGAACGACAAAGACTCTAAGAGGGGATTTGCTTATTTAGACCAATTTAATAAAAATCGGAAATTTTGGATAGAAGATAGAGACATGCTTCTATAATTTATGTGGTCGTTATATTTCTTGATGATTGAATGCATTTAGATATAGAGAATTTATTTAGTTAAATATAATTGATTTTGTTTGAGACAGGTTATCACTTAACTAGAGAATTTGACTAGATACAATTATCATCTATTGTTAATGCTTAACAAACGAAATTAAAGGGAAAAATTACGTTGAAGTTTTAAGTCCTAACACTTCGAATCATCTTGTTATTTCCCTTGAAGTTGTCCAATATTCAATCGTTGCTTTAGTGTAGATTAGATTTTGATAAACCCCTATTACTTTGTGCACCAATTCGATTAATAGATAAGAATAATTCAGGTCAATATAAAGTAGCATAATCCTCATGGAATTGGCATTTTATTCATCACTATATTACCTTTGCAATATACAGTTGCGATTTTACGAGCATAGATTACCTAGTGGTTTATAGTAAACGATTTCATCAAGAAATCAATTGGCTATAAACACGTTTCATATAGGTGTCAAAACTGCCTTGGCATTCGACCCCCCTCACATGCTTGGGAAAACGTCAAGTCTTAGACTGTTGATCTGATTCACTATCCCGATCTTGATTTTCTTATTCTAGGCTAATTGTGGTTGAGAAGGGATTCGAAATTCGTTATCATATTGAGTAATCGCATGCTCTAATCTTTTGAGTACACGTGTCACTTGTGTTGTGATCTATTCCTAAAATTACTTCAAAAAAATGGAACATTTCTTCTTTCTAGCTATTTCATTCGAATTAAGTCGGGAAAGCGTGTCTATCTTCTACCGTATTTCTTGGGAAAATTAATTTGGACAAATACAATGGTTTCCTCTTCTACGAAAATTGGAGATAATGCATTGCATGCATCTCAAAAATGATTTGTGTGTCTCGGTTTCAACTTTCACAAACGGACCACCCCACCCCCACCATCTCATTACGTGGATATTCTAATTATTTTATGTTCCACGCTTGATTCTTAATGTCAATTTTTGTTATATTTTTTGGGAAACAATTGATTATTTTTGGGCACGACTAACATGTCTTTAAGCACACTTGTCAATCGCCATTTTTCTGAAAAGACTTGCATGTCCCTTTCCACCAATTCTTTCCACTTCATTCATTAATTTACACAAAACCCATTTTCATTTTTCTTTCTTTTTTTTTTTTCACACACAAACACACACAGTTGAAGATTTGCTGAGATAAGCATATTGGAAATCTTTGTTGGGTTTGTGTATCCACTTGAGAGCATCTATATTGTTAGGAAATAAGCCTGCCTCTGGTTGAGAACTCTAATAATTGTTGTCATGCATTGAACCATCTAACTTCATTATTATGTCCCTATTTCGTAATCAATTCACTATGCCACATTATACACTCGTATATCTAAAGTTTAACAAGCAATTTTGATCCATTTAGAAGTTTAAACTGTTGGGTTTATTAATTTATCATGCGAGTCTACATACGTAATTAACTGTGTATAATAATGTTATTATAAAATTAAGCCCAATTAAAATAATCTAATAAAGAATTAAATTGTTGGGTTTAAGACATCTAAATAAAGTGTGAGTCGAATTATATGTATAAAGTTCGGATCCATTAGGACTGTATTTGACAATGACCCAAATATATATGAAAACTATAAATATGGTTATGATCCTCAATTCATGTGTGATTCTCATTTTTTTTGATATCTTATCAACACAAGAATACAACAGAAAGTATATTGAAGAAGAAGATCCAAAACTTACGATCAAGAATAAAAAAGAAGGACTTGAGCAATTAAATTGAATAAGACAATCAAGATTGTGGAGCAAGAATCAAAAATCAAGATAAAAAACTCAAGAACCAAAAGAGTCAATAATCAAAATTCAAGATTCGGTATTAAAGTATCATTCCCAATTAACTAAAGTATGTTTCACATTTAATAAATCTCTTGGTGATTTGGTATGGAGGATATTGGCACTAAAGGAATTTAGGTTTTCAAGTTCTAAAGTTTCTTAAAGTTTCAATAAGTGGTATCAAAGCCAACTCCATGTTAAACCATTAAAATTAAATGTAGATTTTAGGGTTGAAATTCATACTTTAATTTTACAAAATTTTGGGATGTGAATTTCAAATCGTAGATATCAAAATTTTGGATATTTTGAGATTTTTTGGAAATTCTGGTTCAAAATGGCAGCCACGGTCCAATTGCTGTGGCGCCCGACAACTGCCGTTAGGTAGAGCAACCAATGCGCAGCGCTGTAGCGCTCATTTCATGTTCAGGCATATAAATTTTTTTTTCCTAAATAAAAGTAAAAATAAAATATAAAATCTTGGTACTTAATATTTATTTTCGATTACTAATTTTCTTGAATAGATTAGTTTAAACTACATGATACCAATAACATCTCTTGCCTAAATTAATTTATTTGGAATATTATGAAGGTTGTGTATATGTAATTTATGCAAGTATTGACCGACCTGAAGGAAGGTTAATGTTTGGCCAAAATATTTACATATATGTGGTAATAAATATGTGAACATTATAAAGTTTTTCATTATGTGAAAATTAAGTCGATCTAAAGATAGACTTGATGTTTGACCAAATTTATTGTCAATATTTGATTACTACACCAAGAGTGTCATTTACAAGTTGGTATTTTTGTCCAAAGATTAAATATCATTGTGTGCTCGATCTCTTGTGATGGGGATTCATCATTATTTAAAATTATTGATTGTCCAATACGGATTCTCATGTGAACATGTTATTTAGGTTTAAGTTCTTTATTAGGTTAATCCATCTACTTCTACAATATATGTCAACTAATCAATTAAATTCCTATACTTGAACAAAAGTTTAAGGGTTGGAAAGAGAATGTTTGTATTGTTATTGGTGACATAGATTTAGACATTTTGTTAACGATTCACACTACTCTTACGAATAAAAGTTTCATAAATAAAAAATGAGCTAGATAAGTGGAATCGTTCAAATTGCATAAGTCTCATGATCATGAAGCGTGAAATTCTAGCAATATTCAGGGGGTTCTATGTCCAATAAGGTAACTATTGTCAATAAATTTCTTAAAGAAATTGAAAAAAAAGGCTTTCCAAAAGGCATTAAGGCCAAAACTAACACACTTCTGGAGAACTTAAATTCACTAAAGTATAAATTTAAAGAAAACATAAGGGAGTACATCATGTAGATGTTTCATATTATTTCAAAACTAAAGGCATTAAAGCTTAAGTTGTCTGATGACTTGCTCTTACATTTA
Organism: Fraxinus greggii; assembly: GCA_903798315.1. Taxonomy (NCBI): domain Eukaryota; kingdom Viridiplantae; phylum Streptophyta; class Magnoliopsida; order Lamiales; family Oleaceae; genus Fraxinus; species Fraxinus greggii. The sequence continues at coordinate 2,557 of CAIGRK010273532.1, read as the reverse complement.
GTTTTGATTTATATTCTTGCATAATTCGGCTAATTTAAGGTTAGTTACAGCTGTCAAAAGGGAAATTGGATTCTTGATGAGCTCATTTCATATTGTGTGCAGGAAGAAGAAATACTAAAGCAAGAGAGAATTAGAAGTATTCACTTGGCAAGTACCTCTAATGACAAGTTATAAAAAATAAAAAACCTACATCCGGTTCGGTTCAAATAAAGAGCAACATGAAAATGATAAATCTGCCTGTTATTTTTATGAAAATCTGGGATACATGAAGAAAGATTATACCAAATATCACGCTTGGCGTGTAAAGAAAAGTACACTTATTACTTTGGTTTGTTTTAATGTTAATTTAGTTTCAATACCTAGACATAGTGAATTAATTTTGATGTCACTATTCAAATAAGCGTGTATATGTGAGGTTGCCTGAACAACCTAAAGTCAATTGAAATTGAAAGATTCATTTATGTGGGGGCGATAAAAAATCAGTTAAGGTTGAGGGTACATGGACTTTTAAGTTATTATTAAAGAATAGTTATCATTTGAAAATGAAAGAGATATTTGCGGTACATCTTTGGAAGAATTTGGTTTCTATTTTTACATTGGACGAATTTGGTTACTCTTGTTCAATTGTAAATAGTCAGTTTGATCTTTTTCGTAATTCAAATATTGTGGACACCAATTCTTTATCTAGTTATGATAACCTATATTTGCTTAATATGATTATTTCTTTTAAAGAAATATTACGTGTGAATTCACGTGGTATTAAACATAAATTAATCAATGAGAATTTCAATTCATTTTAGCACAAGCAATCAGGTCACATCTCTCAAAAGAGAAATAAATAGCTTGTGTCGGAAGGAATTCTTGATCCCCTAATTTTACAGACTTTAATGTTTGTGTTAATTACATTAAGGAGAAATAAATGAATATAAGGACATTAGGTATCAATAGAACTTCGGAAGTCTTAGAATTAATTCATAATCTGTGGGTCATTTCATTAGACTTTTCAGAATTGTCAACAATCATTTATTACATTATAGACGATTTTCTCATTATGACTACCTATATCTCATTCATATGGAATCTCAATTATTGGACAAGTTCAATGCTCATAAGATGATGTTGAAAATCAACTCAGTAAAAGAATTAAATAAGTCAGATCTTACCATTGTGGTCAATACTATGACGATATGACAGATCAGGAAAACAACGTCCAATACTTTTTGCAAAATTCCTAGAGGAATGTGAAATCATCCCACAACACAGTAGAATTTCTCTAAGTTGAAGCAGTAAAGACTTCAATTTAAATGCTCAATAAAATTCCAACTAAAACAACTATCTAAACCCTTTATGAGCTTTGGTCAAGCAAGAAGCCTAATTTGAAGCACTTGTACATTTGATGTTGTCTAGTTAAAATAAAGCCTTATAGGCCATTTAAAAACAAATTGGACTCCAAAATTATCAGTTGGTAATTTATTAGATACTTTGAAAGGTCGGGGGTTAAATTTCTTTAAAGATCCCACCATTAGGTCAATTTTTGAAATGAGAAATGTCCAATTCTTTGAGGATGTAGGGTTTGCGGGGGAGATAAAGTTTTAAGGTTAATGATTTTGTCTTGGAGGAATAATATGTATATATTTCTTCTGTTGCAATTGACAATGATCAAGCATAAGGACAAGTTCTTGCTCCAGATCTTGTTCAAGAAGGAATTTAAAATCAAGACAAAAAAGCCTCTATACACAATCAAAATGTTGTTTCAGAAGAACAAATTCAACAATCTCAAGAACAAATGCCATTAAGGAAATCAACTATAAAAAGGAGAAAGAAAATTTCGGATGACTTTATAATCTTTCTCCAAGAAAATACGGATGACATGGATTGATGGAAAAAGATCTGATCAATCAACTTTTATCAAGCGAAGTAAAGGAATTATTCTTAAGAGTAGTTTGATGCTATGAATAAAGAGATAAAATCCGTGAAAGACTATCACATTTGGGAACTCATCCAATTGCCTAAAGGTACGAAGCCCATTGGTTGGAAATTGATGTTTAAAACTAAGAGGGTTTCAAAGGGTGATGTGGAGAGATATAAGGCTCGTCTTGCTGCAAATGGTTTTACTCAAAAAAAGAACGTATTGACATTAAAGAGACTCTTTCCGATTTCTGTGAAAGACTCTTTTAAGACTATTATGAAATTTGTGATACATTTTAATATTAAACTACCTTCGATGATTTACAAAATTAAAGAAATTCATTTATGGACTTAACCTGGTTTCCCATCATGGTATCACAAATTTCATCAAATAACTATCTCGTTTGGTTTTGAGATGAATTCAGTTGATGATTGTGTATATCACGAGTTCAGTAGGAGTAAAAATATTTTTTGGTATTATATGTCGATGACATACTGATTACCTGTAATGATATAAGGTTATTGCACAAAAAACTAAGAGATTTCTGTCACGCATTTTGAAATGAAAAATCTTGGTGACGCCTCTTTTATATCAGGGATGTAGATACAAATCGTTCTCGGGGTATTTTTTGGATTATTACAAAAGAGT
>CAIGRK010273524.1:0-14394 GCA_903798315.1 Fraxinus greggii | reverse complement strand
TACAAATTGACAAATTTTATAATCATGTTGATTTTTTAGTTCTAGACTTCAAGGTTAAAGTGAATGTTGATTCTAAAATACCTATCATTCCTGGTAGACCCTTCCTTGCCACAGCTAACTCTCTCATAAATTGCAGGAATGATTTAATAAAGTGTCTTTTGGGAACATGACTTTAGAAGTCAATATTTTTCATATCCCTAAGCAACCTAGGGATGATGATGAATCTATCAAACATACATGATTGATGCACTCACTCAGGCGGAATCATTTGCTGATTTTAACCTTTTGAACTCTTTTCTCTTAAATTCTAAAAATTCAGCAAGTTGTGATAATGAGGAATATATCAACATTTGTGCTATTTTTGTAGAATTTCAGAATTATGGGACATCACCATGACAAAAAATTATTAGAAATGAGTGGATGACAGCAATCGTCATACATTGAGAGTCCTAAACCAGAGTTGAAACCGCTGCTCCCAGGACTGAAATATGTGTTTCTTAGATTAGGTGATACTTTTCTTATAATTATATCTTCAGAATTGAATGCATTACAAGGTCAGCAGCTTTTAAATATTTCGAATGAGCATAAATCTGCATTAGGATGGTCCTAACTGATCAGATTTTAAGACGCTGTGTCCCTGATGATGAGATGCCTAGAGAACTAATTTTATGTCATCCCCAAGCATGTGGAGGCCATCTTTTCATGAAAAAGACTGTTGTAAAAATTTTGCAATGTGATTTTTATTGGCACACTTTGTTTAAAGATACTAATATCTATTGTAAGTCTCGTGAGAGATGCCAAAAGCTTGGTGCTTTGTCCCGGCGTAACATGATGCCCTTGAACCTCATTTCAGTGATAGATATATTTGATTGTTGGGGAATTGACTTCATGAGACTCTTTTCACCTTCTTTTTGTTACTTATACATCATTGTGGCTGTAGATTATATGTTTAAATGGGTAGATGCAGCAGCTTGTAGGGCCAATGACAATAAAACAATTGTTAAATTTCTTAAAGAAAATGCCTTATCTAGGATTGGCATTCCACGAGTTATTATTAGTGACAGGGGCACACACTTTTGCAACCGTTCATTTGAAGCACTAATGAAAAAGTATGGGGTTATTCATAAAATTTCTACTCCTTAACACCCCTAAACTAGTGGACACGTAGAATTGCCTAATAGAGAAATCAAACAAATTTTGGAGAAAACGGTGAATCTCAATCGTAAAGATTGGTCCTTAAGACTAAAGATGCATTTTGGGCTTACTGTACAGCTTTTAAGACCTCTTTAGGCATGTCACCTTATAGACTTGTTTTTGGAAAGCCCTTCCATTAACCTGTAGAGCTTGAGCATCGAGCCCATTGGGCCATCAAACACTTTAACTTTCACCTGGAAGAGGGGGTAAGCTTAGGAAATTTCAGTTGACTGAGTTGGAAGAGTTAAGAAATGATGCATATAAGAATTCTAAAATCTACAAGTCAAAAATGAAAGCATTTCATGATAAAAACATTCTTAGGAAAACATTTGAACCAAATCAGAAAGTATACTTGTATGATTCTAGACTTCATAAGCATTCAAGAAAATTTCGATCTAGGTGAACTGGCCCTTTCGTGGTGAAATAAGTGTTTGAAAATGGGGCAATTGAAATTAAGGATCCTAAAGATGGTAGAGTGTTTAAAGTTAATGGGTAGCATCTCAAGATAGTTTATGGAAATGGGTACCTGCAGTGGAAGAAGTTCGTCTTGCAGACCCTGTTTACCATCATTGACATCACTCAGGTATATTCTTCACTTTACTTTTCTGGATATTAGTTTTGTTTTTAGGTTTCTTTTCATTTCTTTCTTTCAATTAAGCACTTTTCAATTAGTTTTGTTTTTTTTCAATTAAGCACTTTTCACGCTAACCATCGTTCAGACTCTATGTTGATTTACTTCAGTATTAGGAGATACCTTTCCCTTTGGTAGGCATGATTAGACATTGAGGACAACGTCCGATTTGATTGATGGGAGAGTTCATTGCTGAGCATGTTGTGAATTGCTGATTTTGTTGTGAATTGCATAGTTATCATGGAATTTTTCTAAAAAAAAAATTTGTTTAAGTCTTCAAGTTACTATGGTTTAAAATGTGTTTTGACAAGTTTTGGGGGCGTTTGAAAGTCGGGTTGCACTGTAGAGCGAAAACCAAGTTTTTAATAAAAACTAACCAAAAACGAGTTTTTTTAAAGAGTTGAGTATGTTTTTTAAAAAAAAAAAATTCCACATTGCACTTACTCATTACACGCATTTGAACTTATTGGCACGAAAATGGAGGCCTCGGGGATTTCAAATGATCGAACGTGGAAAACGGTTGAAATTGAAAAAAATTGCCTTACTGGTAGTCTATGCGACCCAGTAATGCGGTCACATGTCATGGATCAGGGCCTAACTTGGCCTTAACACTTTGCTCTATGCGACCGCAACCATTGACTCTATGCGACCGCAACCATTGACTCTATGCGGTCGCATATAGTTAAAGAAAAACCCAAAATTGGTTTTAAAAAACAGAACAAGCCCTACACAACTCACACAAAACACACCCGGCTCCTTTCCTTCATGACCTCATCCACGTACACGAATGCATACACTCATCAATTTCACTCTTAGGCTTCGAACACACACGATACGGGTTTTATCCTCAACATCACATCCTACATCATGGTATGTTAACCATTTTTTTACTTCATGCTATGTAATTTTTGTAGTTGCTTTGGGGCATGACATTGAATGTTTGAGATGGAGTAAGGGGAGTAGTGATGAAGTTATGCTTGTTTGTTGAATTAAGAAAAAAAAATGTGGCTTGATTAATATCATTGCTTTGGGAAGTTTTATGAAAAAAAATGCCTTCAAAGTGTTCGATGAAGTGGATGTGTGAAAATTGGTGTTGAATTAGGGTTCATCTCGAATGTAACATGATTGTTATGTGTTTTGGCTTGATTTTTGTGTTAAATTTCAATGACTAATGCATTTGCGAACACCAAAACTCAAAATGTCACACATAGGCATGACATGGCTTGCAAAATTCACTTCACGTTACTCACTTCGTCCTTCTGTTTTCTAACTCAAATGAAGTCCATTTGACCTCAAATTTGAACATGTGTTAGACTAATAAACATTCGTTCATGTGCCTAGAGATTGCTCGGGAAAGTTTCAATTTTTCTCGACGGTGTCCGGAGGTGAACATGCTTGGTCGAACATGATTTTAAACGCAAAATTTCCTTTGTTTGAGTGGATATTGGGTTTATACACTACATTTTGAACCTTTATGATAAAACCTATATTTCATTACACATTTTGTCAAGCATGGCATCATTACATTGCATCATGCTTTGTCTGATATATTACTTGAATTTTTTTTTTTTTTTGCTTGTGACATAAGTTTAGGGATTTGATGCTCATCTTCTTATATTATCTCCAAGTACTATGATATTTATTTATGCATCACAGTTAACTTACATGTATTAATTCTTGTTGTGTGTGCAGAATGCCTCCTAATCGCACCTCCAAAGGAAAGGAAAATGTGGCCCCCACTTTGGCTACTGCACGAACAAGGGGACCTGAAGGAGTAATACGGAGATTTTTGGATCAGGAGGCCACCACACGATACTCAAATGTTATTAGCCACTAGGCACTGCTTCGAGAACAGCTGATCAGATTAGAAGATTTTCCCGAATTTGAGATCGTGACTTTAGTACAAAACTGCAGTTGGGATAAAGTTGTTGAAAGACTTACCCAGTATATGAGGGCCTGGTTCACAAATTTTATGCGAACTTCAATAGTGACATATACACAATGGGGTCCGAGCATCTACATCAGATGTGAGTGAGGGACAAATGGATCATTTTTACACTCGAGGTAATACATGATTATTACCAGCTGATTTAGGATAATATTTTTCCTATTCCTGGAGATTTCCCATGGAGCACAGTCGAGGAAGTCCTACCTGGGCGTGAGGATGCATGGTCGTTATAAAAGCCAGCATGGCAACATATTGAGCTTACACCGTCCATATCCATTCTATGGCTGTTTATTTGCCATAACATCGAGCCAAGCTCACATAGGACTACATTCAACGATCGGCGACCGGTTTTATCTATTACTTGATTAGAGGACAGAAGATTGACTTGGCCACCTTTATTTAAGACCAGATTCATTCTTAGGGTTTCTGGGGAGATCGTCAGAAATTGTATTTTTTTTTAATTCAAGAAGTTTGACCCCTCTCTAATTTTTTTCATTCACTGATTTTTCTAAGTCTGATCAGTAGGATATGCAAGAGTACGGTTATTATATACCATCTAGGAAGCTTTCCAAGAGACCTAGCCCTTTCATTAAACGTTCTACCTTGGATGCTCGGGATCGACCTATGGAAAAACATAGAGAGAAGTAGGACATGGAGCAATTGAGACAGCAGCATGCTATATAGGGGCAGGGAGCTGAGGACATTGAGATGCCTGAGGCACCACCACCAGCACCACTGGCACCACTGAATGCTGATACATCGCTACTACGATCGGTTCTAGCTAGGATATTGAGAGTCTTCAGCAGGCTGTGGGTGCCATGGGCATGGATATCTAGACTCTGAGGAATGACATCCTAAGCACCATGAACTTTGCTTCTACTGCTAGTAGGGAGTCCTTGGTTGCGATATGGGAGCTTGAGGTCTTGAATGGACGGTTGAATAACTATGTGGGTAGAGTCGATGGGAATCTGCTTAAGGCTAACGAGACTTGGGAACGCTTGGGTAACATTGAGAATGAGGTTCGGGAATAGTCTCTACACATTCAGAGCACGCAGGTCAAGCTCACCCAGCAGTCCAAGATGATGCGACGATACTCGCATGCATCCCTCCACCATCAGCTGATGGTGCATCTGGTTCCGATTTCCATCCACCGCCTTCATATATATATATATATATATATTAGATTAGTGAAAACTTGTTTTTGTGAAACCTGACATTCTCTATGCATGATACTCATGTTTGGCTTATTGAGTTAGATATTCGGTTCATTATGTAGAGAATAGTTGAACATAGTAATTAAACCCAAGTAACCTCTATTGTATTAATCCATAATCCAACTATAGGGTAGTTTGGAGATGATTGAACTGTTATAGGGGAACATTGAGATGAATAGGGATTCCGCGCATGAAAATTATCTTGTATGGATTGTCTAAAACCAACGAGCCGAAGACGAGTTGAAAGTTTTAAGTTAAAACTACTGAATGTCTAAAATAAAAGGGGTATTACACTAATCTTTGAGTAAATAAAAGCATCTTCTCGAGCATGTATAACTCGGATGATTAAGTAAGAGTGATTTAAAATCTAGTGCCCTATGATCATCCGATTTAGGAGTTATCGGCGTAAAACTCGTTACATGTGTTATATAGAAAGCAAATGAGAAGATATTTGAAAATAAATAAATAAATAAATGTATAGCTACATTGATTAGGCCCCAGACATTTGGTTAATAGAATTGCACATTTGATGAAAGGCAAGTAACTTTGTTCAGTCTTAAAAGGTTGAAGCAATAAAAAGTATAGGAGAATCTCGACTTATTGAAGTGTGAACTTGTAATGGTGAAATCTGTCCAAGCTAAGATACGATAGGGAATAAAATTAAATAAGTTCAACTTAGGATTCCCCCGGGGAAAACTGAATGAAAAACATAATTTTAAGGTGGTGTGTATTTCTCAAGCGAAATAAGGAAATATATGACTACTATGGGTCAGGTGTTGAGCCAATCGTCATCTTAATATACTGACGCGAGTTTTCACATACACACATGTCAGGTTACGCATGTAACAGATGGAGATTGATTAAATTTTTGCACTGCTGAAATTACTCATTTGTTTGATTACTAAATTCCAATCCTGAGACACGACATGTTGTTAAACCATGTTATATGTAGAGTTAAGTTACAGTTTTATTTGATGACAAACAATAGTTTAAGTTTGGGGAGCTTGATATGTGCATTTTTACACACTTATTTTACTATCAAAACATGGACAACTATTGATTAATATGTTGGAATATTACTTGCTTCTATGTAATTTACATTTTTCAGGATAATGTGATGAATGTAGTAGAAATAAGGAGAAACAAGTGGAAAAAGGACCAAAATTAAGGAAAAGCAAAGTTCAGGGATCAAGATATAAATAATCAAATGATGAACTGGAAGAGGAAATGAAGATGCGAAGATGTCGAGGTCAAATTGAGTTAAGGAATTAAACATTGGAAGAATAAGAAGGGTGAAAAGAGATCACAAAGCGAGAAACGGATTTCAAGGACCAAAACATAACAATTGAGAAATGCACTAAGCTATGCGGCCGCATAGCGATATTCCTATGCGATCACAAGAGCTGCTTCAGAGATTTCTAGTACCACATTCAACTCTTCTACGCCATCGCAAGGAGTTTAACTATGCGGTCGCATAGTTGGTGTTCTGACATGATTTTTCTGGTTTCCTTCTACGATTGGAACACTTAAGGAAACAACATCTAGGGTGTGTATTTAAACCCTAGAGCTGTCCAGAACGAAAAGGGGAAAAAAATAAGAGTTTTGGAGGAGAAATCAAGGCGAAAACACAAGATGAGATGATTAACAATTCCATGGAGAGCTAAAAACCTTGATGAAGCTAGGAAGGAACTCAATTGGATTCGGTGATTTCAACACTTTTTGGTTCATTAATTTTGCTTTTCATGTTTTAAACAATTCAATGGTTAAGACTTCATTTTCTTAAAATTGTTTTGAGAATAGCTTAACTTTTATTGATTTGTTCATTGAATCAGTCACGTTTTTTCTATCGAATGATTGAAGTATTCGTTTAGGTTTTAATCTCATTTATTTATGTTTATTGGTGTGATTTATTACTGTTTTATGCTCGAGTATATGGCTTTTTTTAATCTAATTTTAATAAACAAAAGTATCCATGCTATAGCAGGAGGATTAACCGTTATAAATACAAATGAAAAAACGGGTTTAAATAACATATTTATTAGTTAGAGAAACTAGAAATGTACTACGAAATTTGATAAATTTCTTAGCATATGAACATCAAATATTATGTGGTAAACCCAGAAAGGAAACAATCACGGGTCTCATGTCATGGGTCAAACAATCCACTAATAAATTGATAAAAAATATAATAGTATTCGATTTTTATAATTTTGCAAAAATAACAAAAGAACAATCAAAAGAATTAAGAACAACTTCATTTGTATCTTCTTCTTTTAACTTGGTGAAGTAGAATCAAACCCATCGGTCTTAACTTTATCACTACTTTCCGATCGTACTCGACCGCAACCATCAATTGGATTGAGAATAATCATTCTTAACTTCATATCAAATAGCTTGATCAATAAACAGGATTGCACATTAAACGCCAATTTGTTTTGTGTTCTTCAAGGTCTTAAAGAAACTATTAACTTTTGAAAATATTCAATGAAGCATCACGTCGTGTGATTTGTTTGAAAACGGTAGCACCTTTGCATGCCAGGTCACGGATGAAATTAATTTTTTAAAGCTTAATTTCATTCTTGATTAATCACCTTACTTACAGGTAAAGCAATTACCAAAGATAGAAATTAAATCTTACCTAATAATAATCATTAAACACGGTAAACAAATTAGTATATAGGGGAATATACAAAAAGACTTTCTAGATTTGTTAATAGACTAAATACGGAAAGACGATAATAATTTAATCTAATCTTATATACCTATTAAATAAATCTGAAAATGTCTATTATGACTCAGAGAATCTATTCTACACGAGTTGTAATTATATAACAAGAAATCTATCGTGTTATATATAGAAAAACTACAACAATCGTAAGCTTAAAGATTCTAATCGAACCACTTAACATCCATTTGCTAAATGCAATTACAGAAGTGCTCATAAATCTTGACAATATAGTAGTGATATTCTATAAGGTCATAAGGGTTTGTTGTAGGAAACGTACACGAGTTCTAATTATTGGTCCTTTTTCTTTTATTCAGTCCCTAAGGCATCTTGCAGAGGAAAGTTGTGTCATGTCTACAGAAGTTGTAGAAAGTAACATGCTTTGGCGAATTGCATAGGTGCCATTGCTTCGAGCATGGGGAGAACCTCTATTGATGACGAATCCAGAAACGAAAAGCAACAAGAGTATAAGAATGCTTGTCAAGAGAAGTTTTTGAGTGCCTAGACAACTTCCAAGTCTAAACACGAAGAGGAAAAGGGTATGAGAATAGTCATCAGGAGATAAGTCACAAACCATCTATCACTTATCCTGCTTTGTATTTGATGGAAAACGATTGGAAGAGTTACATTATTCAAGGAAAGTGGTAGTTCTACGCGATCTTCTTTAAGCTTGTCTGGCAGATACACCTGAAGACGACAAAAAATGCACTAGGCAAAGAAAGGATATGATACAATACACCTGTGGCATTATCCGAATATAGTGTTTAACTAACATTCTTTTATAAAGTGTTTAAATGCATGAATTTAATAAGAGTAACGATGAAATATAATGTGAATGAATATAGTACTTTTTAAAATTTTTAAAATTAAACTGTAAAGTTTAAATGAATGAATTTGATAATGATAATGTTGGAATGTAATGTGGATGAATATAGTTCTTTTTTAAAATTTTAATAAAGATAGATTTAAAGTGGAATAGATAGATAAGAATGGTGGATGAAAATAACTGCTCACTCTATTTGTTTTTAAAACATTATTACTATAATCTTTTTCTTTCAAAGACTCGATTAACTTATCTAGACACAAGAGTTCAACACATCTTTAAGAAGTTTCTAAAATCTCGGCACATAAGAAATTTCATCTAAAAAATAGAAAAGGCAGAGAAATAAAATTTGTTTAAAACATAATAAAATCAAATTTAATTCAACACTATGTATTTTAATATTTCTTCAATCTTCCTTAGAATCAATTCGCACTATTAGTATTTTACTATTGACTTTTATTTTACTCTTTTCGATAAGCAAGTGGATTTTGAGAGCATTAATGGAGAAATTTAAGGTGTATTTGGTTTATTGTTTTAATTCGTTTTCAATTTTTAGTTTGATAAAATACTCAAAACATGTTTGGTCTTGTCTTTTTGAAAATATATTTTAAAATAGGTTAAACTTATTTATAAAACTCAAAACATCTTTTCGACAACTTCAATGTTTTTAGTGAGAACATGAAAAACACTCAAAATACTCGAAATAAAATTTGTAATAAAAATTTATTTAAATAAAAATTCAAAAAAAATTAAAATTATAAAAGAATAAAAACTCTATAAAAAAAAATTTAAATGAAAACAAATAAAAACTCTCAATTTATATCATTAATTTTTAATTTTTATTTCTAATATTTTGTCGACTCAATTTATTATTTATTTGTATTTTACTTTTGTCGAAGAAAATACATTTTAATATTCATCAATTTTAAAATGTGTACATTGCTTGATATATATTATCATAAAATTATTTTATTTTACTGAATAATCAATAGAATAAAATGTCATTAAATAATTTCTCAAAATTTCAAACTAAACCTATTTTTCAGTTTTTTGAGGAACAATTTTTCAAATTGAGAAATCATACCTACTTTTAATAATACTCTCAAAATAAAAAATTGAAAATGAACTATTAAAAAAATGAAATATAACGTTTTCTAAAACTAGGGCATTGTGAAATATCCCCAATTTTAAATTAAACCCATGGGGCTAGTGGGTACCACAAAAACCCGTCTTTCCATGCCCTCCTCCTCCCAGCATAGAAATGAAGCTCCTCTAATCTCAAGTATAAATTCACACACAAAAGAAATCAAGCAGAAAAATTATGGCATTATTCTCTAATAAAGCCTGTACTTTGTACGTCAAGCAACACCGTATAATCAATAAAACAAGGCATCTTTGTGTTTCGATAAAATTTGACCAAATTTCTGCAGAAAATGAAGCCACAGTTGCAGAAATCACTATGATTCTGAAGCACAGCAATTGGAAATATTTGTTGGAATCCTCACATATTCCACAAAGAATCAACAATGATGTGATACATTCAGTGCTGCAAAGAGCTGATTTTTCAATTCATCCGAAGTGTCTCCTTGACTTCTTCGACTGGTCAACTAATCATCTGGGTACCTTTCAAGATCTTCATTCTATTTCAATTCTTGCGTTAGTTTTATGCAGTTCTAAAATTTATTCACCTGTCATTGATTTGTTAAGTAAATTGGTGGATTCCCGGGTTTCGGTTTTTGATATTCGTACCTCAATTTTGAATGTTTATAAGGAATGTGAGAGGTTTAGATCAAGTTCTGTCGTGTTTGAGTTGTTGATCGATGTGTACAGGAAAAGGGGAATGTTGAGTGAGGCTGTTTCTGTGTTTTTAGGTGTTAAAAATGCTGATTTTGAAATCAGTTTGTTGTGTTGTAATTCTTTGCTGAAGGATTTGTTGAGGTGTAATAGAATGGAGTTATTCTGGGAAGTTTACGAAGCAATGATGGAGAAAAAAATGGATTTTGATATATACACTTATGCTAGTTTGATCAGTGCTTATTTCAAGGTTGGCAATGTCAGTGAGGCTAAAAGGATTCTATTTGAGATGGGAGAGAAGGGTTGTAGTCCGAACACAGTTACTTATAATGTAGTCATTAGAGGGTTGTGTGGCAGAGGAGCTGTTGATGAAGCTTTGGAGTTGAAGAAGACAATGCTTGAGATGGGATTGGCTCCAGATAGCTACACTTATTCAATACTTGTTGATGGGTTTTGCAAAGAGAAGAGGTCCAAAGAGGCGAAATTGATTTTGGAAGAGATGTATAAAATCGGTCAAAATCCTGACCATGTTGCCTATACTGCATTGATTGATGGGTTCATGAAAGAGGGGAATGTAGATGAGGCTTTCCGAATCAAGAATACAATGGCTGCATATGGAATTAAGTTGAATGTGGTGACGTTTAACACTATCGTAAAAGGGCTATGCAAATTTGGTCAGATGGAGAAGGCAGTAGATCTCATGCACGAGATGCTCAAATTGGGAACGCATCCTGAAAACAAGACATTCAATTATTTGATTGAGGGGTATAGTCGAGAGAGTAACATGGATAAGGTTAGTGAACTCTTGGTTGAGATGAAAGAAAGAAACTTGGCACCTTCTGCATACACCTTCAGTGCTATAATTAACGAGTTAAGCCGCTCAGGAGATCTCGAACAGGCTAATCTTTTGTTGGAGAAAATGATCTCAGAAGGTATCAAACCTAATGCTGTTATTTACACAACCATCATAAAAGGTTATGTGCAGGATGGTAAATTTGAAGAGTCATTAAAAATTTTGGAGGATATGTGGCAAAAAGGAATTTTGCCAGATGTTTTCTGCTATAATTCAATAATAATTGGCCTTTGCAAATCAAAAAGGATGGAAGAAGCTAGAAATTGTCTTATTGAAATGGGGAAGAGGGGATTAGCTCCGAATGCCTACACCTTTGGAGCAATGATTTCTGGATATAGTGAGGCCGGGGAAATGCATGTTGCAGAAAGATATTTCATGGAAATGCTTGATCGAGGAATAAATCTAAATCTTTACATTTATACATCCATGATTTATGGCCACTGCAAACATGGGAACATAACGCAGGCCTTTTATGTATTCAGATGCATGCTTGAACGAAAGCCGCTTCCAGATGTGCAGCTTTACAGTACACTTATAAGTGGCCTCTCAAAGAATGGAAAATTGCTAGAAGCAATGCAAGTTTTCTCTGACTTGTGTGATAAGGGGATAGTACCCGATGTTTATACTTATACTTCACTAATTTCTGGTTACTCTAAGCAATGTAATATGCTAGAGGCTTTCAGGCTTCATGATGAAATGTGCCAGAAGGGTATCAATCCTAACATCGTCACTTATAATGCCTTAATAGGTGGACTGTTGAAATCTGGTGAGATAGAGAGAGCTAAAGAACTGTTTGGTGGACTATCCAAGAAAGGTTTGACACCTAATGAGGTGACATATGCTACAATAATAGATGGATACTGCAAGTCTGGAAATCTTGACGAAGCATTCTGTTTATTGGAAGAAATGACATTGCGAGGGGTTCCACCAGATGGTTTTGTTTACAATGCCCTTGTCGATGGGTGTTGCAAGCTAGGAAACATGGAGAAGGCGTTGTCGATATTTCAAGAAATGGTGAAGGAGGGCACTGCATCTGTACTTACTTTCAATACTTTGATTGATAGGTTTTGTAAGTCGGGAAGATTGACTGAAGCATTAGAGTTGTTAAAAGACATGTTTGATAAACAAATCATGCCTAATCATGTAACCTTCACAATTCTAATTGATAATTGTTGCAAGATGGGCATGATGAAAGAAGCTGTAGAGTTTTTTCAAGAGATGCAAAGGAGGAATCTCGCGCCAACAAATGTGACTTACTCATCCCTTTTACATGGTTATGACAAAATAGATGACAGGTCCAAGATGTTTGCCCTTTTTGATGACTTAGTGGCAAAGGGTATTGAACTTGATGAAGTAGAGTACACATTAATAGTTGACGCACTCTTCAAAGAAGGAAATTTGGAGAAAGCCTTTAAGGTTTGGGATGAACTTTTGGACAAGGGTATATTAAAAAGAAAGGTAAACAAAATACTGATAGGGACCTGGTGTGGAAATGCCGAAATTTCAGAGATTTTGGCATTACTCAATAAAGTGAGAGAGCAAGGATATAAACCTAGCCTTGCTACATGCAGTACCTTGGTCCATGGTTTGAAACAGTCGGGATATGCAGAAAAAATAGCAAAAGTTCTAGATATTATGGTGAAGTTTGGCTGGGTACCAAAATTGATGAGTTTAGATGAATTGATAAGTAAATATCCAGAGAAGAGTATTGACTTCTCTGAGCAAGCAGCTGCAGAAGTTGCATGTCAGGTGCAAGCCTGACTCGAAAAGAGAACGGGAATGACAGCTTGTTTGTGATGCTTCCTTCAGTGGCTTTATGACCCAACTGTCGAACCAAGGTGACCGGCTTCTCGCTTCAGGATCTCTTTCCAACGGTGAAATGCTCCATCTTGGGTAAGGTTTTTATCTAAAATTAACTCTATTCTATGAGGAAACTGTAACATGATCTTTCCCATTTTCTGCTTCTTTTTGTTGGTTTCCCTGTTCTTTTTTCTTCCCCTTGCCCTGGGGCTGGATTGAGGGTTGCTCAACTTTGGCAAGGTTACAATTGTAGTTTTCTTTCTTGTTCTGGATCTCCCTTGTATGTTCTGTTGATTTGGCTGATAATTACTCTCCTGATCAGACTTCTTGGGTGTACTTGAAAGTAGATCCTTAAAAAAATTTCAGTGCAATATCCAAATTGTCAGCAACACCCACTATTTATCAGAAAATGCAAGTCTAACTACCAGCAACATCACCAGCCTACGTGGAAGATGCGCTGGATGAAGCACACTGGAAGCAAAAAAGCAGAAGCCTCTAGAATATAAATGGAGAAGTTGGATCCAATCTGTTGCCTGACAATTCTGTTATAGCACATTTTTTAATTCTTTTGTATAGCACTTTCTTTTCTTTTCTCCATTTGGTTGTAACTGTATTGCAGGAGAATATTCCTTCGTTTTCTTGTTAAATAGTAGACGTTTTGTATAGTGAATTATAATTCAAGTTTAGAATGCAAACTGTATTGCAGGAGAATATTACTTCGTTTTCTTGTTAAATAGTAGACGTTTTGTATAGTGAATTATAATTCAAGTTTAGAATGCAATGAAAAGGTTCCCTCAATTCTGCAATTCCATTTGTTTCATTTATTTCATTTAAGTTAAATCTTATATGGTATCAGAGCTTCAATGGCAGAAACTGATTCCACAAATCCAAATGTTACTCCAAATCTTCCCCAAAATTCTAATCTGAATCCTAGCTTCTGTGCTGAAACGGGAGCAGCACCTCATGACCCCACATCGCCAAGTAGTCCTTACTACATTGGCAGTAACTATGAAGGTGGTGCCACACTGGTTACTCACCAGCTTGATGCAAACAATTATTAGAGCACTTAGAATCAAGAACAAGTTGGGTTTCATTGATGGGACTGTTTGTGAGCCAACTGATCCGGGTGATCCTCTCGTAGAGCATTGGCTGCGGTGCAATGACATTGTGATCACCTGGCTTCAAAACACTATGGCTATAGACATTAAGTGCAGTAATGTCTATGCAGAGAAAGCCCACCAATTATGGATTGAACTAGAGCAACGTTTTGCACAACAAAATGCTCCAAGAATTTTTGAAATCAAACAGGATATAACAGCACTACTCCAAAATCAGGATGATGTAAGCGTCTATTTCTCCAAGCTCAAAAATCTTTTGGATGAATTGACGAATTATGAGTCAATACCTAATTG
>CAIGRK010273510.1:0-15891 GCA_903798315.1 Fraxinus greggii | reverse complement strand
AGGAGAATTATAGAAGAAGGGAAAGGGGAGAAAAGTAGAGAAAGGAAGGGCAAAGAGAGAAGTAGAGGAAGAAAGAAATTGGGGGAGAAATCAATTCATTTCATTATTAAAGGTTGTCAATTACATTGTATAGACACCCTTTATATAGGGTTTAAACTAATAGTAATTGATGTAGGAAAATATGATAAAGTAAATCCCTAATTATGTTTCCTAAAATAAACTTCAAAATTAGAAACTAAATATACTATTATCCATTCTAATATTCGATCATACAACAGCTAAAAAATATAATTAATAGCCCAATGGAATGTCTCACCGTTGTCTGAAGACCATTGACCAATATGGTCTTCTCATCGATTGAATCACTATGTGACAGCCAAACTTCAAAGGGACCCAGTACCCTCTCTGTCTGGTTTATAAGGTTCAAATGTACCTATGAGAGCCCAAAAGGATGTATAAAAAATTCATGACTGATAAATTACAACCAGATGAAGAACATATATAGCATACATTTGATTTTTCCCAAGCTACTTTAGCAACATGCATATCATACTCTTCATCTAACCTCAAAATTATTGTACCGTCTGAAAAAAGATGAACTAAATTGACTACAAGTATAGATGTCATAAAAGATTGGAGCTGGTGATATTGTGGAATTACTTCCAGAAGATTTTAAATACCACAGCAAGTTTCGAATCTTTCATGGTCAGATAAGATACTATTAATAACATCACTTGAACATAGATCTCCCCGCATTATTTAACAGGAAAGCCATGAAACAGACCACTATCCTATGTCTCGCCATTTTGGGGCCACCAGCACAATGTAAACATATATCAAATTCAAGAGGTTAGCATAAGAAGAAAGAGAGAGAGAAGGTCCAAGAAAAGGAATACCAACATTCAAGTTGCAATACTATTACTGGTAAAAACTCTGGGTATATTATTAAGTTATTAATAAAGTAGTGGTGCTGGTACATAGACATGTGATAATGCACGAGAACATTTTCTTTGAGGGACAAGATGAAGCAGGGAGCAGAAAATCCTGAACCAACACATGTTATGGAATTCCTGATTATCATTTGTTACATATACAATGATTCTTACCAAGAAAGGTTTCTCCAGGATTATGACAGATGGCACCTCCACAACCTGCAACTCAATCACCTTGCGAGTGATGGGCTGCAATAAATACAAGGAATAATAAATTTGTCAATTTGCAGAAAAATAAACTAAACATTATATTAATTAAAGAAATCACAAAGGCCAGTTACAATCTCAAACATGTGAAAGAAATTATAATTTTTGGTAATCATGCTTCGTGGAATTTGTCAGTTAACTGCCCTTTATTTTTTTATTTTATTTTATTTTATTTATTTATTTGAAACATTAGAATGTAGATTCCCTTGGGCAATGTCACTTTCCTATCAATTATAAAAACACAAGATAGAGCCTTCAAAAAGAAGGGGAATGTTCAGTGTATTAGCAGCAGTAAGATCCATTTACATATGTCCAGTCGGCAGATCAAATGTCAAGCTTCTGGACTAGATAAGAAGGGGAGAAATTAACTTACATTACCAAGAATATGTTGTGTCTGCAGGCGACCGGGCTCACCCAAGTTTGTACGCCAAGTTATTTGAAGTTTACCTAGAACATTACTACCCTCAACTTTCACTTGAGCAGTTCCCTGAGATGATGATCTCAACTGATAGAGATAATTGTGAATTCCGCCTCCAGATCTGATGAGAACAGGTGGCTTTGAAACTTCTCTGTCAGAACAAATTAGAATTTAGAGGATAAAAAATGTAGGTGAATGCCAATAATAAGTTGGACAAGTATACCCATCTCTAAATTAAAAACAAAATGAAAAGAATGAAAGTTCCAATTTTCGGAACTGTTCATTAAACATTTTGCCACACCTAGTCAATAAATTGTGCTCCACACAATGATCTTCAGCTTTTAACACTGTAGCACTCCAATGCTGAGCTGGCTCAAACTCAACTTGATCCATGTATAGATTAGATTTTGTATGATTTTCTATACAAGCCTCCAGAAAAGTTGTCTCCTGAGATGGAGAGCATTTTGACTGTTACAAAGAGGAAGAATTGTCCATGTAGTATGCAGAAACCAAATTTTGCATTTGACTCTGCATATGGCAGTTTTCCAGTAAAATAATACTTTACCGAGTGATCAGTTCTCTAATCACCCATAATAAGGCAAAAAATCTGACACCAGAGATAATGCAGGATAAACAGATACCCAGCAACCCATCATAGAGCACAGCAACCCAGGAGACTTAACTAATCCTATACATTGTAAATTACTTGGCAAGGTCATGAACTTACAGTCATCATGCTTAAACCACTCATGAACCTACCTTCACAATGCGAACCTGCATAAATAGGAAAATTTACATTTCAAAAGGAGACAGGATGCGATATTGCAATTTTGCAAGAAAAAGCATAAAAATACCATACACTGCTGCTCCTGGTACTTGTAAGTAATAAAGCTAATTTTGATATTTCAATTCACTGAAATATGCGAACCGTGTCTTGAGAACGTTAAGGAAGGTACCTTTGTTCTGACTGAGAGGGGATTAGAAACCATGAACTTGAAAAACTGCGGGAGATATTTTCGCTCACTATCACCATCATTGTAAAGTGCTGTGCACACTAATCTACAGATGAAAAATCAAACATCAAAGCCAAGTTAGTACACAGTTTCTGATAGCAGTAAAAATAAAAAGTCGGACAAATTATCCGACATTTTTTCCTGGAGAAAACCTACGTGTGAGCACCAAGTTCTTTCACGTCATGTTCCACAATGAAATCATATCGTCCCCCAACTCTTATTGATTCAACGGGTGATTTAGATGTATCCAAAAGCAGAATTCTCTGCCTTTCTGTTTGTATTTCTGCCTGCAGACAATCAGAAGTCATTTAAATTTTTAATGCCACAATTGTAGATAGCAAGTAGAAAAGGGACTGAAAGCGTTTCGCAACATATGGAAACCCCTGTATTACAAACACAGGGAAGAGTATTAGGCTTCTCCAACTAAATCTTCATGGTTTACATGTACATTAGATTTTCTTTGGAATTTCCCAACATATGAAAACACCTATATTACAAATGTGAAGATAAGCAAGAGCTTCTCCTAAAAATCCCTTATGGATTTGAATGTGCCTTAAGATATTCGTCTGAACCATCTTAAAGTTTTTCCTATCCTCTCTCCTTATTAGTAATATGTAAGTTGGTATGGCAGATCCGTGAAAAGAATAAAACATTCATGGCTATGAATAGCATACAGTACTAGAAAATTCAAAGTCTACGCTCCAATCCCAAGCCACTAAATACACAGGAGTACGATTTATAACCATTCAAAATCAGCTTGTACAGCAACTGATGTTAGTAAGTATCTATAATAGAGCGTTCACCTTGATTGTAACATCTCGAACTTCAAAATTAGAGCTGTTGTTGATGCTTATATAACTGCAAAAAGTCTCGCCCAAATATATTGCCCTAAAAACACAGAAAAAAAATATCACAAACATCACCACAATAAAATTGATCGGTCATATTGTCAGTAACTTCTAAAAGACCACAAATTCACCCAGCCAAAATTTCCTCAAAAACGAATAACAATTCGAAAGAGCAGTTCCTTCCTAAATAGCAAAACTGTACCCAAAGGACTGGGGGAGGACGAGAAGTCCGGGAAGGCCGAGGGAGTCGGAAGGGTGTTGGAGGAGTAATCTGGTGCGGTAGCTGAAATCGGAGGGATCAGTGGAACTGTCGTTTGATTGGCCAACATTAATGCTATCCAGCAGACGAGGGAGGTGGGAGGCGGCGACGGGATCATCGAAAAGGTCCTCGCCAAAGAGCAGATCGCAAGGATCGAATTTGAGAGGGGAGGTGTCGACGTGCAACGTCGGCCGGCACAGCCTCATTACCCTGAAAGCCAGCGAGTGCGCCGCTTGCTGCGTACCACCTCCGCTCATCACTTCTCGAGTTTTAGATTCAATTGGAGGATAATTAATTTATGGGCATGTTGAAATTTGGGTAGGGAGGAAATGAATTCCATTAATTGATTGTCTTGAAGTATTTTGATGAGAATTGTCAATAAATTTTGATTGGTATAATTTTTTGTGTGAAAAATATTTAAATTTTAGATTTTTAATGTCGGATTGGGCTTTGTTTTTTATAAAAATTATTCATTAAAGGAAATTTAGCCTCTGTTTGTCTCCCATTATGGAAGAAAAAATGGAGTTTTGAATAGTATTTTTTTGGAGAATGTGTGGTTAAAATTTAAAGAAATCTTATTGGTTTGTGTGTAGAATATTTTATTATTTGAATGTGTGGTGGATAATGTTATTGTAGAAAATAATGTTTTCAAATAAAAGGAGACAAACATAATGTTATTTTTTTTTATAATTGATGATAAAATTTGGGTTCATTGCTAAAAAAAATTAACCTGAAAATCATTTTCTCACGTAAATATTGGAAAAATGATTTCCTTCTATTCCAATTGGTGCACGTGTGGGGTGAATGGAATTAGTTTTCCATGTAAAACAAAACCCAACAAACAAGAAAGAAAGAGCTATCAAACATAATAGCCTAATTAACCTTCTGTTCCTCAAATTCGACTGTTGACAGTGAGAGTATTCACATTTCTCAATCAAAAATAGCTAAGACAGCATGTAATCACAATATTTAACCCCATTTTTATCTCGTTATAATTTGGCCTTTCCTATTCTGACTTTTTTGAAAAATAAAATAACATCAAGCACATTAAAATTTAAATTTTAAACTTTTAATTTTAATCACATATTTTACAGATCTATAACTTTCAACCACATATTTTATCAATGTTTATTAAAATCTACCAAAAATTTGATTTTAAACCGAGCCTAGAGAGCCTAAGTTATCGGTGATATTTTCTATTAAAATCCATCAAACCTAGAATTCAGTGCATCGAGAGGTATTTAAATTTGTTTTAGTTCCGGCTCCATGTATAGAATGAATCAAGGAAGCTATGTGAGTGTGGAGCAAAGCCATTGGGAATTCATTCGACATGAATGTTGTGAGTAAAGTTAGAAGCTTTAGATAGTAGAGATTTTCTTAAAAATCGTTGAGAGCTTGCTCGTGAATTCAAAATGTGCTTTTATATAAACTTTGTATTTATGTAATTGAATTCAAAATTTGAACAAATTTATTTGATATATTAATATATTTTTCGTTAATGTTAAAGTATCATTATATGTAAATAAGAAGTCCCAGCTTTTTGTGTATATTCTTAGTACATACTCACACCAAATTATACTACACGAGCACTTACAAAAAAATAAAAAATAAATCAGAATTCAGCAACATACGATGTTTAATACCAAAAAAACTTGGTTAATATCCAACGTAATTTCTAGGTACAAGATGTTTTGTATGACAAAAATACAAGATGTTTACTTATAAAAAAAAAATTAAAAAAGTAAAAAAAAATTATTACATCACTCAAAACCTCGTACTCTTTTTCTTGGACCTTTTCCTCCTGTAGAGGCTTCTCAGTCGCCTTTTACTTGCCCTTTGACTGCTATAGCCTTGTTTGTTGATCTGTAGGTAAATTAACTTTGCAAGTCCTCTTGTTATGACATCCCTCCCCACATCTTTTACATGTCAATTTTTGCCATCTTCACTCCAGCAGGTAACTAATCTTGTGATCATTTTTTCTCAACCTTTTTTGGTCTCCCAACTTGTTGCTTTTTACAAGTGGATTCAATTGATTCTTCCCCAAGTTTTGCCACAGTTTTGGTCTCCTACTCAAACTTAGGATCACTGAAATTCTCTAACACATCCTCCTCATTCACATCTTTTGCTGGTGCCTCTGTTTCTACATCTTCTGCTGGTGACCTTCTCCTCAATAGCCTTTTCTACCTCAACTTTAGTAATATCAGCAGTTGGAACTATTTCAATCTCAATCACAGCCTTAACATTAGTCTATGTTTGCTGTTCACCCAATATCTACTCATCTACTTCTGGTCCATGTTGTTTATCCCAGTTCTGCTCATCTACTTCTGGTCTATTTTGTTCACCCAAGATCTCCTCTCCCTGAACGTCTACTTGCTGCTCCTCCTCATCTGCATCTCAACCTCTGTTTCATTCTCACCCAAAATTTCGCCCTCAAAATCTCCCTCGACCATTACTTCTTCTTCTTCATCATGTTCACGCTTAGGTTCATCAACAATATACATGTCATTACCTTCCAAAATTTCATCATCCACAGCATACTGATCTATTTCCTTTTTATTAGCTTTCTTACTCTCGATTGGTTCACCTGTCTCATGCTCACTTTCAAACTCTCAACAGTTTCAAGATGAACAACCTAAATTTTAGCAATGAATCTTCTCGAGTCAATTCCAACACTTCTACTACAAGCAAACAATTTAGATAAACAACCCTTTTTCTCACCAACTTAACCAAATTCATGAAATCGGCATCAAGTTACTAAGCGAAAGGATTGCCTCCTCGCTTGATAAATCATGATCAATATAGTCTAGATAACTTATCTTACCATGTTCATACACAAAATTTCACAAGTTGCAACTACGATTAGAATATAGAGAAACACGAGGAAATTCATAGCCCCCATTTGACCTCCATTATTTGATGTTATAATTTTTGAAATTTGTTTTTTTAAGAATGTATGGTTGAAAAAGAAGGAAATTTTTTTTGTTTATGTATAATATTATTTTATTGGAGAATGTGCAGATAAAAATAAAAGTGAGAAAAATATATTATAAATGTAATGGGGTCAAACGAGGGCTAACTTTGGTACATCATATGGCTTTTAGGTGAAACAAGGAAAACATATCAAAACCCTAATACATTATAGTACAATAACGATAATGGTCTAAACAAAATTCGAATACAACATATATGTACGAGCAAATACTACTTCCGTTTAATGCACATGTTTTGCGTCCAAATATTGAACATTTCATGATAATTCAGTAAATGAATATAAAAACACATCAATAAAATAACATAAAAGCTCACCATATCCGAGGAGATGAGGGAGCGTATATGATGACAAACAATTTTTGTGGATTATCTTCGAAATCGTGGGTTTCTTGCGAATCCATTGTCGAAGATAATGTTGTATAGCACTCCTTTCCGTTCAATTTGTGGAATACATACAGGCATAACTGTGATTTTGATTTTAAAAATGGGAATAGTGATCTGACCATTTCACCCTTCACTTAATTGGTCAAATAATCAAAAATGTAATTTTTTTTCATCAATTGATGGAGGAATGAACGGATTCCATTCATATGTCCTCCAACTGCAATCGAGATGAAATGTTTGGAATTATGGGTGCAAAAATGAAAGTTTTGAATATACTGTGCAACATTTTAAAAGGATTGGGACCCCAACTGCAATTCTCCCTAAATAATTACTCTACTCCCAAAAACCTTAGCCGCCTAAAAAAATAATAATAAACAATAAACACTTTTTCGGAGAAAAATGAGAAGCAAAAATTGATATGGTGTGAAAAGAAAATACAAAATCCACGAGCTGTTGACATATGTACGAGAAGAGTGATCACGACCGAGCTATGACTTCTGATCCTGTCCTAGTCTCCACCTCTGCCTGTACCACTACAGCCGCTAAACCCGACTCTTCAGGCGGAACATTCCATGTCTTTTAACACCCTCGCTTTCGGCATTCATTATACGTTTCGTCTATCACGCCACCTGATGGATAACATGTGAATTCGTAAGTATCAATTGTTGATATGTATTGAATTTTTTAATAATTATTGTTTAGTGATTTCAGTTGAATTGTTTAATTTCTGGATCCAGGTTTATTTAGCTTGCTGGAATTCGTGTCACTTTATGTGAAGATTAATTGCTGTTGGCAATTTTTTATGTGATGTGCTGACTTTATTTCAGTGTTTCGAAATAGTTTTATATATTGGTATGTTTCAGGAACACGACAGTTGCAAGAATTCTGTTCAATTTAGGGCAAGTGGTTTTCATTGCACCTGAGTTCGATTTCTTAGGAGCTTCAATCTAGTTTGTATGGGCAGATGCCCACTGTATGTATTTGATCTACGATTTCAAATTTAGCAAAATTACTAGTATAATTCTTTTGACTGTCTTTTGTTTCTAAAACTTCTAAAAATTGGATCAATTTTTATTTTTTATTTTTTTGTTTCTCACTGGATGAATTTGCTTCTGCTTGACTAATGGTCCATGAGAAATATACATGGACACACGATATTACATTAATTTTTCCATAACTATAAGGAATACGTTCATAAATTTGTTGACAGACAGTCCCTGAGCACTAGCACATACTGTTAGGAGGCAAAAGCCGCATATAGTCCTGCGAACATTTTCACTCCAACGGCTAAGTCAACTGCCAAGAAAGGGAGGGGAAATTTGACTAGGGTTAGGCTAAAATTTCCTTAATTGTGAATGGACTCACCTATATACACGAGAGAAATAAAAATGGGCCAAGTGGAGCTAATGGGCCGAGCTCAAGCCCAAGACGTGGTTGCTTTTTAAATAAGTCCAATCGAATTGAATAATTGATGTTGAGTCGGCCTATGTGGGGCTCCCTCAGTCACGCGCATTCCACATAATTTATGGATATAACAAAATTTATAATTTATCAGGGGCAATTATATTTTTACCCTAAGAATGAAAAATGTTGTAGTTTTTCTTTACCAAAAGAAGGCATTAAGGTTCTTACCTTTTTTTCTTATTATGATTGTTGTTTGAAAGGTGTGGAGGGGTATAAAGCGGATGATGGCTAATTGAAATGTCTAAACCAGTTTTTTTGTCCAGATTGACGGTTTGCAGTTTTAAATACAGAAGATTATTGTCATATACTGCACAAGGACATGAGTTGTAGCTGCTTTGGGGCATTCTCTGGTCTGAAGAAGTCTCGTAAGTCTACACATGGCCAAGAAGGTAACTGATTCATCACAGTTTTGTGTAGTAAATTACACTTTCATTTCAATATTGTTTCACACTGTCTGGAAAACTCCGATCGATCATGTTTACATTTTTTACTGATTTTCTAAGTGCTTCCTTGTTTTGTTTGTGACATATCATTCAAGCAGTTAATACACTGTTATGGTGATGAGCCAAATTTCATGTTGAAATGAGTGCTTTAATATCCTTTTGTGCTATTGTTTGGAATCATGCTTGATAAGCACTTTGTTTCTTATTATTGTTTGTGCATCCTATATCATACTAGATGCTGTTAATGGAAGTAGGCAAATTCCTGCTTTATTTATAATTGTTGATAATTATCAGAATTCCACCTCTAAGTTCCATTCAACGTAGAAATGGAAAAAACGAATAAATTTTCCAGTTATGTTGTAGAGAACACAATAACACTAACAGTT
Organism: Fraxinus greggii; assembly: GCA_903798315.1. Taxonomy (NCBI): domain Eukaryota; kingdom Viridiplantae; phylum Streptophyta; class Magnoliopsida; order Lamiales; family Oleaceae; genus Fraxinus; species Fraxinus greggii. The sequence goes on along the minus strand of CAIGRK010273510.1, from coordinate 6,486 downwards.
TAGTAAGTTATATCATTGATGAGTGTTTATGTAATCATTAAGATTACCTCAGAAAATTCTTTGATCATTAACTTTTCAGGCTTGTTTGTCAAAGATATTTCCCCATAATCATTTTCAACCACACATGCTCCAAAAAACCATTTTTCCCTAGGAAAAATCTGTGCCAAACAAGCTTATATTGTTGCTAAAGTGGATATCTGGATAATAGGCATTACCTAAGTACTTAAATTAAAGGATTTGATTTTTATAATATATATAAAGTATATCATATTGATTCATCTTATGAGTGATCAAAATTTTAGTACCTGTTGGAAAGAAGATATATGAACGAGCAATTTGTCTTCAACTTACACACTCGAACAAGGAGAAGAAACAAAGGGAAGAACATTGTCCCACATGGAATTCAAAGGGGAAAAACTTTTAGACTTTATGCTTCCAATTTAGAAATGGGTTTGTGCCCCAATTGGCGCCCAATTTTGTGGGAAGTAGATGACCTACATTGTGGTAGGTTCAGCCAATCCAGTGCTGCCTCATCATGGCTTGGGATTTGACTTAGGCTCGAATGTCAAAATTTACACGTTCTACAAGGTTTTTATTTGGACACTGGGTGGGTAGCTGTCCCATTTTACCATTTGTTAACCAACTTCCGGCTCAAGCCCAGGCAGTGAGTCAAACTAACCAATTTTACATTTCTAATTCCCAAACTGGCCCAATCCCAAGTGGTTTGTCCTTTCTGGAAAGGTATATCTTTTCAGAATGATCCAAGTGGTGTCCTGCTGGAAATGTACTTTTCACATTAACCATGTGGCGTGTTCTTTCCAAAGATTTATTTTCTTACAGAGTAGTCACTAGCCTTTTCGAACAGTTTCAACTTTTTATTCAAATGCAACCTTCTTCAAAAGTAATCGCTACTGTCTGAACGGCCACAAACAAGTATAGACTAGGACTTTCAAGATTGCATTTTTAACACCTTTCATGTATTTCTTCTCCATCCATTCGTGCAAATTTTCCTTCCTATTCTGATTCAAGTTTGGTAGAAAAACAAAACCGAATTCGTTGCTTCATCAGTGATACTGGTTTCGGATAAAGAAAATTAAAGAATACGCTTTAGGTACACGGCAACACATTTATACATAACTTTTATCACTAGTATACAAGATGGAACTATATTACGGTCAAGTGAAATCCAATCCATGAAATAATTTCATCCTTGGACAGCATCATTGCGGTAAAATAATTATCTACTCACAAAGCTAGAAGAGTAATTGATCAAATTTGTTGACGCTCCTATGAGGAAAAGTGGAAAACTTGTGATACTAGAACTCATGTCATATAGAGCATGTTTTCCCTTTTTAAATTTATTTGGACACTGGGTGGGTAGCTGTCCCATTTTACCATTTGTTAACCAACTTCCGGCTCAAGCCCAGGCAGTGAGTCAAACTAACCAATTTTACATTTCTAATTCCCAAACTGGCCCAATCCCAAGTCGTTTGTCCTTTCTGGAAAGGTATATCTTTTCAGAATGATCCAAGTGGTGTCCTTCTGGAAATGTACTTTTCACATTAGCCATGTGGCGTGTTCTTTCCAAAGATTTAATTTCTTACAGAGTAGTCACTAGCCTTTTCGAACAGTTTCAACTTTTTATTCAAATGCAACCTTCTTCAAAAGTTATCGCTACTGTCTGAACGGCCACAAACAAGTATAGACTAGGACTTTCAAGANTCAAACTAACCAATTTTACATTTCTAATTCCCAAACTGGCCCAATCCCAAGTCGTTTGTCCTTTCTGGAAAGGTATATCTTTTCAGAATGATCCAAGTGGTGTCCTTCTGGAAATGTACTTTTCACATTAGCCATGTGGCGTGTTCTTTCCAAAGATTTAATTTCTTACAGAGTAGTCACTAGCCTTTTCGAACAGTTTCAACTTTTTATTCAAATGCAACCTTCTTCAAAAGTTATCGCTACTGTCTGAACGGCCACAAACAAGTATAGACTAGGACTTTCAAGACTGCATTTTTAACACCTTTCATGTATTTCTTCTCCATCCATTCGTGCAAATTTTCCTTCCTATTCTGATTCAAGTTTGGTAGAAAAACAAAACCGAATTCGTTGCTTCATCAGTGATACTGGTTTCGGAAAAAGAAAATTAAAGAATACGCTTTAGGTACACGGCAACACATTTATACATAACTTTTATCACTAGTGTGCATGATGGAACTATATTACGGTCAAGTGAAATCCAATCCATGAAATAATTTCATCCTTGGACAGCATCATTGTGGTAAAATAACTATCTACTCACAAAGCTAGAAGAGTAATTGATCAAATTTGTTAACGCTCCTATGAGGAAAAGTGGAAAACTTGTGATACTAGAACTCGTGTCATATAGAGCATGTTTTCCCTTTTTAAATTGGTATATTCTGCAGTAGCAAATGCTAGTTATAATATGGGTTCCAAGAAACTCAATCCAGTCATTAGTAATGCCGAAGTTAATATTTCATAGGAACAAGAAAATATGGTGCATCCTGAGGAGACATTTGCTTATGGCACCACTGGAAGGAGCGAATTTGACTTAAAGAGATAACTTGAACACGTTGTGCATGGATTGGTGCAAGTTTATTTTGTCTCCTGCTGCTGTTATAACTGGTCTACATTAAACAGTGGACAACACTGTCATTGACAATTGCTCTTTTACCCTCTCTTCATTTTCAAATTAAATATACCAGCATTAACGAAGCATATGTCATCATCATTCATCAATTTTATTTCTCAGTCTGCCAAATCAATACCAATAAAACAACTCTATAATGAATTAACCTCATTCCACATTATCTGCCATCTTATTATATCATTTGAATATCCTTTTAAGTTAGAGATGCATTGTGTGTATGAGATATGCCCATCCAAGCATGTAATCTAAACCCAACCTTGTTTATCTTTGAGTTTCTGAGTACACATACACATAAACCTCCCAGGGTAAAGTAACTAGGCCTCCATGTTTAGACTGTTGGACTTGGTGGTAGTGATTTAAGTTTGGATCTGTGCAATGTAAAGGGTTTCTGGTTAAGTTATAGTTGAAGTGGTCATTACGGTTCCTTTACTTTCATCTCAAGTCTTGAATATGGCTCTTCTTAGTTGTTCAAGATTTTATTTCTTGGTTTTATTATTTTTTATTTTCGATCTACGTTTTCCAGGGGGCTCAGTGGCAAAGACAAAAAATTTCTCATACAATGAATTAAGAATAGCAACAGACAACTTTCATCGAAGGAACAAAATAGGGCGCGGAGGTTTTGGGACAGTTTACAAGGTATTACAAAGTTTCCATTCCTATTGTATTAGCTATTTAGCCTGTCATACCCTTGGTGTTATGTCTTGAGTATCATTTAGAAAGAGTTGGATAAACTCATGAAATTGGAGATGATTAATCAAACTATGCTGTGCTTTTTTTTTCACTACTTTATTTTATACATGTGATACCTTCTTTCCTGATAATTATGATATGCAAAGGCAGCAACATTTTCACTTCCCGTCTTTGTGGATGTGTGCTTTGCTACTTAAAATATTGGTTCAACTAATCTTTATGAGCTTCAGCCCAGTCCTGGGCTTCAAATTGTCCAAATTTTAAACTTCCACTCAAACCAGACTAATGGCACATTGCATGCACAATTATATATTGGTGTAATCAAATAGCAGCTACCAGGATATTTATCTTCTTGCCAAAATCCATGCATTTATCACTGAGAAGGGCAACAGCTTAGCTGATATGTTACATTAAATTGTCCGGGCTGTAGGTAACATCAGAAATACTGCAATCAGAAGCAACTTATTTTATATATTTACGTCCTCTTGAATATTATATTTGGTATCAGCACACTCGTAGTAATACGTTGTCATCTACCTTCCCTGTAGTACTATTTTTGTTTCATTAACTCTGCTGCTATTTTGTAGGGAATTCTCAATAATGGGACTCAAGTTGCTGTGAAGACACTTTCTGCTGAGTCACGACAGGGAGAGCAAGAGTTTTTAACTGAAATTGATACTATATCCAATGTTAAACATCCAAACCTTGTTGAATTAATTGGATGCTGTATTCATGAAAGTAACCGAATTTTGGTGTATGAATATTTAGAAAATAACAGTCTAGATCGTGCATTATTAGGTAATTTGACACGGTGCTACGGTATTTAAAATGATTACTCGAACCCATAATGCACAAAGGGGTATTGAGAACAACATTTGTGTTTACAGGTTCGAGGAGGACTATAAATTTGGACTGGAGAAAAAGATCTGCTATCTGCATGGGAATTGCCAGAGGTCTTGTGTATCTTCATGAAGAACTTGTGCCGCACATTGTTCATAGAGACATCAAAGCTAGCAATATACTTCTTGACAACGACTTTGAACCCAAAATTGGAGACTTTGGATTAGCTAAACTTTTTCCTGATGATATTACCCACATCAGCACAAAAATAGCAGGAACCACGTATGTCACCTTTTTTCTCTTCTGATGTCACTCACATTGACACAAAAGAATATAAAGTAATTTACATCTGTTTTAAAGTGTAAGGCATTTCAGAAGCCACTGTTTCTATTTACGTATATAAAGATCTTGATACAATTTGTTGATTTAAGCACTTATCTGATATTAGATTTTTCTTGACATTTGGAGTTTTTGCCAAAGTTTGAATTCTGAATTCTTCTAAGTTCTACCTTCATTTGTTCTCAACAGTGGTTACCTTGCTCCTGAGTATGTGTTAGGTGGTCAGTTAACATTGAAGGCTGACGTATATAGTTTTGGGGTTCTGACACTTGAAATTGTAAGCGGCAAGAGTAGTGGAAATACTTATTATGGAGGAATGCAAAAGTTACTTGTAGAATGGGTACGTGATTCTTTTGACTTCCTGGATAACTTTTAATATCACTGCTAATCTTTTAACATGTTAACTTCGGCAATTAGTTCAGTCTTCCTCACAAAAATCAATTATGAATTGTCTTTTTTATTCCTCACGTTAATCAAATAAAATAGCATGAATGTGTTCATACTGATAGCAGTGATAAGTTACATTTTTCTTACTTTTGAGTAAAAAAGTTTCTTGAGTTGAAGTTGACTCACGATAATGTCATACTTATTTCCATTTTCGACCAATGAAAAGAAAAATTATTCTTAAACTTACTTGTGTACTTATAAGAGAACTTTTTAAGCTTAGTTGAACGTGCTCTTTATCTGCACTCACTAGATCTTACACTTCTCATTGGTTTCTATTCTATTCCCTTTCAGTGATGCTTGTTTATTGTTTGCTTCACAGGCGTGGGAGCTCTGTGAAGAAGAGAAGCTATTGGAGTTAGTAGACCCAGAACTCGAGGAGTTTCCCAAGGAAGAAGTTCTCAGATACATGAAAGTGGCTCTCTTCTGCACACAAGCAAATGCAAGCAGAAGGCCAGTGATGAGCCAGGTTATGGAAATGCTCTCTAAAAATGTGCAGCTTAATGAGAAGCTACTTACGCCTCCTGGATTCTTCCAAGATTCAGGTCAGGTAACTGATACAACGTTAAAGAATAAGCCATCTGAAAGTTCGACGAGCCATCAGACGAGCTCTTTTCCCATCACCATTACTCGGTTGACTCCCAGATGAGGCTTGACAAATTCCTCCTGGACGTCTTATGACCTGCATTAGCTTAACACAAACGACAAAAGTGATGGCAAAATGCAGGAAGAACTTATTAAATAGCAGTAGCATATTCAAATTGTTATGTTGGCTGGTATTTTTAGTGGACTATTTGGTCATTTGCATTTTTTCTATTATTCAGATTTGAGGTGAGGGAATATTAGTTAGGTGGGTTTGAGATGTACACACACACACACACAGAAAGTGACATTGATCAATGAGGTTGTTACATTAATATTCGACCTTTGAAATATATATATATATATATATATATAAGCTTCTATTATTTTGTATCTACATGAATACTCTACCTACGAAATATACATGATTTACAATGTATAGAATATTCATTAATTGTGGTGGATCTTTTTGAGTAGTTTGTTGACCCGTGAATTTTTTTTTTTTTTTCCATCTTCGTTGGTACTACTACTAATTTTAATGTCAATTTGTACCAAATAATCTGCTAGTGCTGTGCAGCTTAATGAACATATAAAAGAAATAGAAGAGCTGTGCGATCAGTTTTCATTACGAAAAAGAATTTATTTGATTTGTATTTCATTTTGAATTTTGAGTTTTTTTTTTTCGTTTTGAGAATCCATTTTAATATTGTAAAAACCTAGGTTTGTCATTCAGAAAAATTGTTTCTCTAAATGGAAGATTATAGAATAGGTTTGATTTGAAATTTTGATAAATTATTTTATGACATTTTATTCCATTAAATTTGATTATTCAGTAAAATAGAACAATTTGATGTAAATGTATTATCAAGTAATATACATTTTAAATTTTTTGTAACTATATTATCAAATAATTTATACAT
>CAIGRK010273503.1:0-10162 GCA_903798315.1 Fraxinus greggii | reverse complement strand
GATAATATTAAGTTGCAAGCCTAGAAAACGCTTAGACGAATTTTTTTAGAACAATCACTCCCGACTCGTTGAAAAGTATTTTGTTGTTTTTCTTTCTTTTTTTGCTACTATAATTTTTTCTTCTAATATTTATGTAATACATTTATTCTTTTAATTTATATAAATTTCTTGTGTTCTACTAATATTTGTTTCAGTCACGTCATGTACTATTAGACCATTGATTTTAAAGGTTTTTACAACTCCACCTCACGAAACGATATGGACTTGTCCATCTTGCAAAGCTCAAAGCGAAAAAAAACGTCCACCACAAGTGGAGCTTAAGTGGGTTCAATGTGGGATCTCATGTCCATTTGGCCAAGAAGATATCCACATCACATACCTTCAACCTCGTCTTGACCATGAGAGGGGCTTACGACATGCTTGACATAGAACGAATATTTTGTCATGTACTTGAGTACTAAGACCGACATAAATATTGGGTTTGGACTTGAAATATTATTATTATACCTCCCGTTCTTGTGGAGCCCAAATGGACACCACGCAGGATCCCATTTCCACATAGGAAGAAACATAAACACCATACTTCAATCTTTATGTGGCAATAGACGAAAAATAGACATATTCAACCTTCTAAGACCCTTGAAAGTAGTTTTACCTACCCACGTTTTTGAGAGCCTAGATGTGGTCAACCTTCTAGTAGCTTAGGGTGACAATCCAAAGTTATTCTAACATATGCAATACGATAGCTAGCCTCGTCCACCAAGGATCTCTCCAAATGACGTCAAAATCAATTTGTTAAAATGAGTTTTCCTTTTGTAGGTTATACCCACAAATGGAAAAGCATGGGACAAAGGCTACATTGCCTAAAGAAGACTAAGACCTTGTTTGGTGGCTATTATTTGAAAAAAAAAAAAATGTTTTGAAGTGTAATTTTTAGGAGAATGTATTGTTGTTAAATGTAGAGTAACATTTTGAATTTACTTGCAGAATATTTTATTATGTAAATATGTGATTGAAAGTGAGTATATCGAAAAAAAGTTTAGCTATCAAACAAGGACTAAGGATGTGCAATCCACAAACATCACTTTAAATAGTAAGTTAGAAATAATGGACACGTGGATATTTATAGGCAGCACAAAAAATGGACGTAAAAAAGTATCTAAAGTTTAAGGAGCATCAACCTTGAATATCGTCTATAAATAAATTTACTCTAAAGAATTCCAAATAAATCTATGCAAATTCTCTAACTTAGCCAAACTTTCAACTTCTCTTTTCACAGCCAATTCAAATATTTGACTTAAGAATTGGAGCGCATAAGACCGTTGGCATCCTTGAGACAACAATTTGCATTCCATCGTGTTCTCCTAAAGTGCATGTAACATGTAGATGGATGAAGATGGAGGGTAGTGAAGATCTATTGGTAGTGGGACCTACAAGACTTTGAGGTCAATCACGTTCAAATGTCACTATACTTGTGTTATCAGTAAGTATTCGGCGAAACTATAAGCCTACAGTTTCGTGACAAGTAGTATAAAGTGAAGTAAATATCATTCCCTTGAAAATCGTGTTGTGATTATTGACCTGATCAAACCCAATTCTTTATTTAATCTTTACTAAAAATTAATAGGATGTGTTGTGATTTCTACTAAACTAAAATTTACTAAGTAAAAACAATCGACAATCTAGTCTTTGAAAAAATTGATGACTTATTAGTGTTGGGATTCACAATTTTTTTCATAGCTATTCGGTTTAATTTCGCCATTTGAATTATGACAATTATTTCGTATTTGTTGACAATTGAACTTATCTGAATTGTTTGAAAATCTCTTTCGAGTAAAAATAAACAAACTTCAAGATTGTGAATTTACAATATCCTTACGTAAATCACGATAAATCTAGGTACATTCAATCATGATAAATTCATACACAATCGTGCAAATTGTATATGTATATTTCTGTCTCCTATTAAAATTCATATTTTTTATCGTTAGTGCTAAATTGGTATTTTACCTCTCAATTTCGACACGAGTTCGCAAATAATCCATAATTTGGAAAATTTATGAAAAGCAAATAAAGAAGTGATAAAATTTTAATACAGAATCATAATTAGAGTGAAAAATTCAAAATTTAGAAGTTAAACAATCAAATTAGCTCCAATCATTTGTCCTAACGAGAAAATTGGTTAGGGAGTGTATTCAAATCACAAATAATTCACAATTTGGAAACTTTAAGAAAAGCAAATAAAGAAGCGATAAAATTTTAAAACAGAATAATAATCACAGTCAAAATTCAAAATTAAAAAATCAAACAAACAAAGTAGCTTAAATCATTTGTTCTAATAGAGAATTAGTTGGGGGTGTAGTCAATCGAGAGTTTTGAAAACTTTTATAAACTTTTTTTAAGTGAAAATTTCTATGAATTTTGAAAATTTCTATGAATTTTGTAGACTTTCATTGATTTTTATATGATTAGTGGAAGTCTTTCATAGACATCTATAAAGTTTTGTAAAGTTTAAAAGACTTTTGAAAACTTTTATTTAAAACAATTAAAACGAGTCTCGTGCTACAGTGTGAAGTTCTCGCATATGAGGCAGTGGTTCTCTCAATTCATTTTTTGCCTCCCGATGTAATAAAAAAGTATTTTAAAAAGAATAAAAATTATGTATATATATATTCTTTGACAAGAAAAAAATAAAAAAAATTAATGTTCATTATTATCAATAATTTAATATGACATACCTTTAAAGATTAAACAAGAAATTAATATATTTAAATTTAATTATAAATTGGTTTTTTATATAAAATTTTATTATTTAATTACAAATAGATCTTTTTCATAAGAAAATGGATGAAAGAAGAAGAATAGTTACAATTTAAATTTTTCATAGAAAATGAAGATAAACAATGAGAGAGAGAAAGAGAGAGATAATCATGACTCTAATATGAAACCGGAAAGAGAAATAGTGAAAGTAACAAACAATAGGTTTTTTATTTCTTGTTAAAGTCTCCTAAAATTTTAGGATCATTGAAAGATGAATTTTAAGATTTTATTTTTGTATTCTAGAGACTTTTATAAAAGTTTCTAAAAAATCTTCGACAATTTAAATACTCCAGGACTTATAGAGATTTCTAAAAATTGAATACACAATGACTTTCAAAAACTTTTTAAAAGTCTAAAAAATAAGAATGACAACGGGAAGAGCGCGGGGCGGGGTCAGGGCAACCTCCCCCTCGCCGTCCTCCCCGCGTTTAAGGCAAAGCGGGACGGGACGGGCCCTTGCCCCATTTATTACCCTGTTTAATTAATTAATTAATTTATTTGTGTTAAGTTTTTGATAATTCATTTTATTGCCCCCATTCATTAAACTGAGACAATAATATATTTTTTAATCTTTATTTATTTTTAAAAGTTAAATTATTCAAATATCTTTGGTAAACTAAGGATTTTATTGTTCGTTATATTTTTTAGATAATTTTAGTTGTCATTTTCTATTAGAACTAATGAAATTTGGTGAAATTTTCCATTTAAAGTATTGAATTCTAAAAAAAAAAAAATTTAAATTGGGTTAGGCGGGTTGCCCGTCACCCTCCCCGTCCCGTCTCCGACTCGAATACCGATTAAGAGGATAGATATTGGATTTGTCGGGTTTTTTTTTGTCATCCCTATAAAAAAATCTTGATTGAATACATCAATACTTTTAAAAAGTCTAAAAATATTTACATTAAAAAAATATGAACTTTTTAATCACCATAAAGCCTTTAAAAGTTTCAATTGAATTACACCGTTGTATAACAAAAAAATTAATAAACTGAGAAGATATCACAAAACTTAAGAAAAAAGAAGATAGCAAAAACTCCAAATTGCAGCTGTCTGTATCTTTTTTCTTCAACTTTTTCTCCAAACCCTAAATTCCTATTTGTGTTATCGAATGTTCTAAGGCAAGATTGTCTCCCCTTCAATGTAATGTATTTAGGGTATTCATTATTTGAGGTGTTTAGTTCTCTTTTTTCAATCAATATTAACCCTCAAAATACCCTCAATATGTCAATCAAGTTGTAGTAGAATTGGACTCGAAGACCTCGCTTCGCAACCTTGAAGTTTAAGCTCGAGAGTTTTCACGAACTGCAATGAGTTAGGCTTATTTCTTGGCCTTCTTGTGGCCCCACAAGTGGAACTTACGACCGTGAGTAATCCACGCTGTTTGCCAAATGTTTTGGCAGCTTGGAGTAGAATGAGCATTTTTTGCTAGGGATCTCCGAATAGCGATTTGTAAAGTGCATTGAACTCCAAATTCGACTAGCCTTCGAATGATATATTATATGTTTGGTAAAATATATGTATCTTCTTATGATGCTCTAAAATGTTCATTTCTTTCTTATGTGATGCCTATCTTTGCTCCTTTCTTTGGCGCATGAGCTCATTATAATCGAGGTTGTTCCTAAGATATTAAAATACAATGGAAATAAATAGATACTAATGAAGCTAGCCTATCTTGATGCTACAAGTTAAAGGCACTCTGTAATGAATTTCTCCGCTGAACTAAGTGGGATCACCCCCGGCTCTATGAATAGCTCCTACTTTTGGTCGTAAAGGGGGTGAGTGCAAGACCCCGAAATGTGGTTCTTAGTCCCATAGGTCTAGAGAACGATCAAGCACCGCTAATGTCGCTATTAAACTATTTCTTTGGAAAGCTCCTATTAAGATGAGAAATTCCCCGATAAAGTAGCTAGTAACAGGCCCCAAAAAAATCAATTTCACATCTATATTCTGTGTCTAAACTCATGGAAATATAAAATTTTAAAAACAAATATTAAAATTTCTATTTATTAAAAGTGTCTCCTCCTTTGTGACGAAAGAAGAAGCATATGTATAAAACCAAACATTGGGAGGCAATGCTTTTCAAAAAATGATAGATATTTTAAAAATCAAATGTTATTTTTCTTCAAGCATATTTCGACGAGTAGCCCTCTTTCCTAAATTTGAGTGTGATCGTCATTGTCATGCGATTGAGTATTAGATAATTTAGATTCATCCACCCGAAAATGCTCGGAGAATAAATCACAAGATGAATTGAAAATCCCAACAACAAAACAAAAGAACACCTGAGCAAGTCAATTTTCCAAAAACAAAAATTGTCTTCCCTCTCTAGTTCACCATCGAAAACGTTGGGGTGGTAGTTGTAGAATTCAAAGAGTGAAGCTAAAATATAAATATCACTTTCAACTTATTTTTGAATTTTGCCTAAAATTGACTTTAAAACAATAGTCCAAAGAACCAAAAAAATATCCCAATGGGGGTATTTAATAGTTAACATTGCAAGTCTATTGTTGTTGGCATGAGATGCACTTTCTTCACATGATTCTCTTGCACTTTTAGTTGAATCCTTCCAAGACCCAGCCTTGATTGCTACCCTTTCTTACTTTCCTCATCACAAATTTCCTTGCAATTGAGTGATAAAAAATACTTGTCAAATTCTTTACTAATAAACAAGAAAAGAAAAAATAAACTAAAATCATTCTTTATTATTTCACAAAGAATTGTCCATACGAACTGTTTAAATTAAAATATCATTTTTTGCTGAAAACCCTGACGCCAAGATTTTACTCTCTGTATTTTGTTTTCCCCCAAAAAAAAAAAAGAAAAAAAAAATTATTGTATGCCGTAAAAAAACCAGCTTCTTTATTATATATTGTTATAGTGCGCAACATGTATGCCATAAATATTTTCTTTCTTCATTTTAACTACACATTCTCCAAATAAAATAATATTACACACAAATCTAAAAATTTTCATCACTTTTTCACCACACATTCTCCCATCAATCACTATTCAAAAACTACTTTTTACCCAAAAATAGGGCTCAAACACAAGCTAAATAATATTATTTTAATAAATATTCAATTTATTTTTGTCACTATGCAAATTCATATTTTTCTAAACTAAAAAAAAAAAAAAATAATAAATAAAATAAATTATTATTTTTCCTTATTTGTGTACTCAAGAATGCCAATTCAGGGTTTCAATTCCCAGTGATATATAAAGATATTTGTATTGTATATCTTTTATCTTCCTCAACCATTTTGGGAGCAACAGAACCATCCTCTTCTCCATCTCCCAATCTTATCACCTTCTCTAATTTTCAGTTCATAAAAAAAAAGTATCTTCGAGTTTCTTGAGGAACTTTTGTTTATAGAGAAAAATGCAAGCAGTTTTACAGACAAGAGGGCTTCCTTCTTTACCTTCAAACCCCAGAACCAGAGCGTTACATCCACCAGCTTCACAGGGGTTAAGGCATAGATTCAACCCTTTGAGTCCCTTCTTATTAAAACCAAAATCATATAATCGGTCCTCTTTATCTCTTGATGGGTTTTCAAAATTTCAAGGATTTGTGACAAAACCCCAATTGATTTGCCAAAAGAACAGAACTTTCCCTCTCTGCAGGGCTGAGGCAGCTGCAGCATCAGGTGATGGGCAGCCTGTGTACGAAGAGAAAGAGTCACCCAAGTTTATGGGTATTGAGCTTGTGACCCTTAAGAAAATTATACCACTTGGGATGATGTTTTTTTGTATTCTTTTCAATTATACAATTCTCAGGGACACTAAGGATGTGTTGGTGGTAACAGCTGAAGGCTCTAGCGCTGAAATTATACCTTTCTTGAAAACATGGGTGAATTTGCCTATGGCTGTTGGGTTCATGCTTTTGTATACAAAATTGGCAGATGTACTGTCAAAAGAGGCTCTTTTCTTCACAGTTATTTTGCCATTTATAGCCTTCTTTGGTGCATTTGGATTTGTGTTGTATCCTCTCAGTCACTATTTCCACCCCACAGCTCTTGCTGATAAACTTCTGAATATTTTGGGTCCAAGGTTTCTTGGGCCACTTGCAATTATGAGGATCTGGAGTTTCTGTTTGTTCTACGTCATGGCTGAACTTTGGGGAAGTGTGGTGATCTCTGTGCTGTTTTGGGGATTTGCCAATCAGGTAATTGACTCATCCCGTTATTACATCTATGTGTATATATGTTTTCAGTCATATGTCTTGTTCATTGCCTTTTGTAGTAATCCAAGGTTCTTTAATTACACAAAGAACTGGTTCGATATTCTGATTCTTGCCGAAGTATCAGCATCTGTATATGCCTATATCTTATTTTTTATCTTATGTTTCAGATTCCAGTGATTCCCAACTTAGGATATAAATGCTATGCTGTTGAGCTGAATCGGAATTAGTGAAACAATAATTTTTTTTACAATTGAATTTTTTGTTTATGTTGCTTAAACATATATGTTTTTCATATTTTTATTGTTGTCTGCTCGTTATAGTCTAATGTGTGGATTCTAGTTGTTTTGTCAGAAAAAGAAGTTTTGATACTCTGTATTCTCATTGGCGGTCCAATTATTTATTAACTAGTTGTGTAATGCCATTTTCCTGAAATGAAAATCGTTATTTTACTGCCACATAGTTGTGTGATGCTTCCCGAAATGAAAATCGCTATTTTATTGTCACATTGGTAATTGTTGTTCTTCTCATAAGGAAAAAAATTGAAGAAAGAAAAAATCATTTTGCGAAGTTTATTGTGCCTTTGCCTGCTAAACACATTTATGTGAAATTATTATGTGATTTGGAGAAACATTGATAATCAACCATTTTTCAATGCATTATGTTGCAGATAACTACTGTTGAGGAAGCCAAAAGATTCTATCCTCTTTTCGGACTTGGAGCAAATGTTGCCCTTATTTTCTCTGGCCGTACTGTTAAATATTTCTCTCAATTGAGACAAAATCTAGGTCCTGGCGTTGATGGTTGGGCTATCTCCCTGAAAGGAATGATGAGTATTGTGGTGTTGATGGGCGTTGCTATCTGTTCTCTTTATTGGTGGGTGAATCATAATGTTTCTCTTCCCACACGTAGTAAGAAGAAGAAGGTAATCAGCCTCAATGACTCTTTTTGCTTTATTGTTATATTCAAATGACTTTATCTTGTATCTAAACGAAGACATTTGGAAACCATGATTTTTAGCTAGCTCTGTACACTTATTTTATGGCTGCAATATAATTGCATTTATGAAATTAAAGTCTCTGAATTCACCCCATATTCGTTTTCAACAATCTGAATTTTGTGTGCGCTTATATCTCATTGTGTTACTGAATTCGGAAAAATTGTAGTAATGCTAAGGATTTTGAATTTATTTAATGATCTACTCTTAGAAAGTGAAGTTGTCTGATGTTCATCCGCTTTATTTTAACTGTAGCGTTTATCTCTGGCAGGAAAAGGTGAGGTTGGGAACAATGGAGAGCTTAAAGTTTTTAATGTCTTCAAGATATATTAGGGATCTTGCCACATTGGTGGTAGCATATGGTATTAGCATCAATCTAGTTGAAGTTACATGGAAATCAAAGCTCAAGGCTCAGGTGAAATTAAACTAGGCCTTCAAGTATACACTTAAATGACTCCCGTTCTTGATTTTTCTGTCTCTAATTCTTGTGCCCCCTAAATTATGTAGTTTCCAACACCAAATGAATATTCATCCTTCATGGGTGACTTCTCGACTGCTACTGGAATAGCAACTTTCACGATGATGATATTGAGCCAATGGATTTTTGACAAATATGGTTGGGGTGTGGCCGCAAAGATTACACCCACAGTCTTACTTCTCACTGGAGTTGGTTTCTTCTCCCTGATTTTGTTCGGTGGCCCTTTTGCTCCTGCTCTTGCCAAGTTTGGGATGACTCCACTTTTAGCAGCCGTGTACGTGGGAGCAATGCAGAACATTTTCAGTAAGAGTGCGAAGTACAGCTTATTTGATCCGTGCAAGGAAATGGCTTACATTCCTTTGGACGAGGACACCAAGGTTTGATACTTTACTTGCCTGGTAAATTATACATCACTTCACAGCCCGTCTTCAGATTTTGAGCACCCTTCGACTTGACATAAAAATCCCGTTAGAAAATAAATTTCTTTAATTTACAAACTATAAATACATATATAACTAATTCTACGATACCCCTATAATTATGTGGCCCTGCGCGGTCGTGCTACCTTCACAGCACACCCTCAGGGCTGGCCCTGCATCACTTCATCTCAATACATTTTCATTCCTAGTTTTAATGCATTAGTTCTAAACTATTTTCGGATTGCAAGTTTTTGATTTGGAGAAGCTAGATTGCATTGCACAACAGATCTTCCACTTTTAGATGCTAAATGAATGCTTGACCTTATATCCAAAATCACTGTGAGCAATTTTAATTTTTTTTAAATGGCTGGACCAGGTTAAAGGGAAGGCAGCAATTGATGTCGTCTGCAATCCTTTGGGGAAGTCAGGAGGTGCTCTCATTCAACAATTCATGATATTATCCTTCGGGTCACTTGCGAATTCAACTCCCTATCTTGGAGGTGTACTCCTCGTGATTGTTCTTATATGGTTAGCAGCGGCCAGGTCGTTAGACGGCCAGTTCACCGCACTGCGCCAAGAAGAAGAACTCGAGAAAGAAATGGAAAGAGCAGCTGTGAAGATCCCAGTTGTTTCTCAAAATGAAAATGGCGGGAATGGTTCTCTTGCTAGCGGGTCAACAATGAATCCTACTGGAGGTGACTCTGCAAACACGTCATCTGAACCCTCGTCTCCTCGAAATGTGTAACAATACCCCATAACTCGCAAAACAAGAGGGTAAGGAAAGCTAGAAGAATATATCATATGGTTTGGTAATAGATAGGATTTACTATTATATATTCTTGGATTAGTTTTGTTGTAAGATTTAGTTTAATTCGTAATAATTCGCAAACCAATAGGTTATAATCGACTTAGCCATCATTTCGAGTCTTCTACAGGTATAACGCTCATGTTATCCGTTTCATTTGGCTAAAATAGTTCCAAGTTTATTGTGTTGATTTTCAAAGTAGTGTGTTTTTGCAAAGTTATAATAGTTGGCACACAAGTATATGCTTATTTTCATTCTATTTCTGGGGTTTTGTCCAATCCTATCCAAAATTACACCCAAGCAGTGCAGGTTTGTCGTGCTACTACCGATATCACACTCCTACAATTTCTTTATTTTTGTTTGGATCAACCCGACCAATAAATTGTTTGAATGAAATGTATTTATCAGAATGTGTGGTTGAAAATGAGTGTATAATTTTTTTTTTTCAAAGAATGGAAGACAAACA